>JAQGAK010004976.1:0-11043 GCA_034696945.1 Lipothrix lubbocki | reverse complement strand
CTTGTTTAAACTGGGCCTTATCTCCCATTACTAATACATTGAGGATTGCCTTGAGTTTGAACAAGGGGTTTGGCTTTGTCGTTAAATAAAAAATTTCAAGTGTCATTGTATTGGACTTAGGAAATGTCAAATTAAAACACTGGCGAATATGTCAAAATAAAACATTACTTTGACGTTACACCATTAGTGTAAAAACTCGTCGTTAGTAACGTAAATTTGCGCCCGTATATACACACTACGAGAAATCCGTCGAGGTGGCAATGTTGTGTATTTATTTTGTATTTATTTTGACAGACATTGACGACATTAGACAGCCAAGAACATTCGACCAATTTTGGAGATACAACAAGCGGATCATCAAATTTTACCCCTGCTGGTCGATTTTTTGCGGATGACGTTGGTGCTGATGATGAAGTTTCCAACCATAATATATTTGTTTTCGTTTTTGCTGTCATTTTTTCAGTGAATTATTATGTCCATGTCAGATGCCGAAAGAAGAAGAGAAGACCGGCGACAGAGGATTTTAAACAATCAGGGAGCCAGACTGGAGAGAATTTTGGGGAGAAGTATGTGAAATTAGTACTGTGATATTTAATCTAGTTAAAATGTTTATGCTTTAAGTTAAAATGTCATGTGTAGACTGTCGAATTTTTAAAACGAAATGATGGTGAATGTTAAAATGAATTTTTTGGCATTATGAATATTTTATTTTTGTATTATTTGTTGTTTCTTTTCGTATTATTATTTGCATTAATTTTTGTTTTAGTTTTTGTATTAATTTGTGTATTGATTTTTGCAGTTCTTTAGTATTTATTTTGCATTTTTGGTGTTAATTTTGTATTAATTTGATGTTAATTTTGTATTAATTTTGTATTAATTTGGTGTTTATTTTGTATTAATTTTGTATGAATTTGGTGTTAATTTGGTGTTAATTTGGTATTTATTTTGTATTAATTTGGTATTAATTGGGTATTTATTTTGTATTAATTTGGTGTTAATTTGGTATTAATTTGGTGTTAATTTTGTATTCATTTGGTATTTATTTTGTATTCATTTGGTATTTATTTTGTATTCATTTGGTATTTATTTTGTATTCATTTTATATTCATTTGGTATTTATTTTGTATTAATTTGGTATTTATTTTGTATTCATTTGGTATTAATTTGGTGTTAATTTTGTATTAATTTGGTGTTAATTTTGTATTAATTTGGTGTTAATTTGGTATTTATTTTGTATTAGTTTGGTATTTATTTTGTATTAATTTGGTATTTATTTTGTATTAATTTGGTGTTTATTTTGTATTAATTTGGTATTTATTTTGTATTAATTTGGTATTTATTTTGTATTAATTTGGTATTTATTTTGTATTTATTTTGTAATAATTTGGTATTTCTTTTGTATTAATTTGGTATTTATTTTGTATTTATTTTGTAATAATTTGGTATTTATTTTGTATTAATTTGGTATTTATTTTGTATTATTTTGGTATTTATTTTGTATTAATTTGGTATTTATTTTGTATTCATTTGGTATTAATTTGGTGTTTATTTTGTATTCATTTGGTGTTAATTTGGTATTTATTTTGTATTCATTTGCTATTAATTTGGTGCTTATTTTGTAATAATTTGGTGTTAAGTTTGTATTAATTTGGTGTTTATTTTGTATTAATTTGGTGTTTATTTTGTATTAATTTGGTGTTTATTTTGTATTAATTTGGTGTTAATTTGGTATTTATTGGTATTTATTTTGTATTCATTTGGAACTAATGTGGTATTTATTTTGTATTCATTTGGTACTAATGTGGTATTTATTTTGACAGACATCAACGAAGTAAAATTAGGCAGTCAAGAACATCGACCAATTTTAAAAATACAACCAGCGGACCATCAAAATTTACCCCTGCCAGCAGATTTTTTGCGGATGACGTCGGTACAGTCAAGACCATTCGACCAACTTTGAAGATAAAACAAGCAGATCATCAAATTTTAACCCCTGCTGGACGATTTTTTGCGGATGACGTTAGTGCTGATGATGAAGTTTCCAACTATATCCAATCCAAAACGATATTTGCCGGGAGTAAAGTTCCCAAGGGGGGACTTGGTATAGCGGAAGTGGCAAGCAATGATGGAAGTTGGAATGAGAAAGGGGACATGTTAATGGGACAACAGCCACTACCACAAGAAATTCAGACAAAGATCACTTTAATACAACATCATTCTCTCGCGCTGTGTCTCATTAGCGTCATGATGTCTCCAGTAGGATAGTCTCAAATTCGCTGCTTTATCATTTCATTTATGACTAAATGGACACCATGCCAACATTTTACACTAGCAAAAGTACTTTTATCACAGTATTGGTCCTGATTGGATTCCAGGAGAAGTACGGGAAAAAGCTTTCAGAGTTAATCCATCTACTGCAATGGCTTACCACGGATTTGACAATTTTCATTACGTCTGCACTTTTGCTTCGGGGGCACTAACTATTACTCATTCATATTCAATTAATAACTTTAATAATAGCAGCTCCTTTGAATTAAAAAAAATTGTTTGTGAATACTTTACAACAGCTACAAATATTTTTGATGTACTTATACTTGTTTACCCTTAAAACGGCAAAACATTTCTTGTATAAGTGCATTGTATTGTACCTTAAATAATTTAATAATACAATGTTGTTTTCAATGAGTACGAAGTACTTTACGCGTGTGTTGTGCTAATTGAAAGTTTTTATTTGCTGTCAGACTAAGCAGTGTTTTTATCATTATGAACAAATTGATTAGCATAATGTTCATTGTATAATAAGACTAGTGAGCATGTTACAGCAAACATTTGTTTATTCACAAATTACTGGTACATTACTCTATTAGTATTAACTATTGTAATACTACGGTTAGACATTCTAGGGATAGTGACATTATACATAACAGGCAACCATTTCACATACATTTTAGAAACTCGTCCCAAAGTCATTTAGGTCATACGTAATATTTACACCAACTTTATTTTTAGAGTTCCCCCCATAGAAGTTGTGGTTTGAAAGCTAGAGTGGCTTGATGACCACGCAAGAGAAAAATTAGGGAGAAACTAGTAACTTATTTCACTTTGGAGAAAGTTTCGTACAACCTACTGTAGTGTTGCAAGTTGCAGTCCATTAGTTATTAACCATTAGTGATATTTTTATAAGTACAGATATTTTTATTAATGTTTAAATTATTATATTCTGCGAACAGGCTAATTATTAAAATTACATCGTTGTCTATAATGAGCTTGTACACCTTCATATTCTACACTTAAAAAAGGTATACATATGTCCCAATGTACTTCTAGCATAAGAATAACTGTAACTATAGAAACTATGAAAGCCTGTATAGGATATTATGAACAATTTCATTAAATCAGTGTCGCATTTTAATTGTACGACGGAGAGAAAGTGAAGTCATAAATTTCAAGATACAAAGCCTTAGGTTATGACTTAATATTTTTATTATGATCTACATCCTTACATTTACCTACACGTAATGATAATTGTATTAGGCGCACATGCCTTTTGCAACGAAATGCACACCCTGTTAGTCAGAACTTCTACGTCCATGGATCAAGATTTTCAAGATGATGTTGCCTTATTAACTGACTTCCTACGCAGATTATGCTCAGCAATATTACAGCCATGTTGGTCAAAATCAGTAGATAAAGAAGTTTGAAAGAGTTCCATCCCATCTAAATCAGAAATAAGAAGTTGTGATAACAGTAACCCGATTTCGGAAGATCAAACAATTACAGTAATAGAATCGTGATTCCCTCAAGCAAACATTTTCCTATACCCTGGCCCAGACCCCAAAAATTTTTCATCAGCCTTACATCTAAAAATACATGAGTACTCAATTTTAGCTCCATTATTACAGTGTTGGCAAAATGAAAATCTGGTGTTTCTGCCCGTTTGGCTAAAATCGCCCTGCCCAATGGGCAAATGGCTAAAAAGTCCGCCCAATTGAAGAAAATTAGAAATGCCCAATTCCGCCAAGAAATCCGGGCATTGTGGGCAATTTTCCAAATACAATAAAGTGCACGACTCATGAACATGGCATTACAGACCACCTGTCGTTGAGAAATTGGAGCGTTTGGCAATAACATTTTAATGTCAATGCAAAATTTGTACGTTTGATGTCAAATACATAAACCCATAACACTAAAAAATTATCCAAATTGATCTAAAATGGCCCGAAATCTTAACAATGCTCAAACTTTCGCCCGGTGTTATTTTTGGAAAATATCCAAAATGCCGTATACAAATAATTATTGTATGTATACATGAATTACACATTACCCAGTGTTAGGAAACAAATAAAAAATTGTTAATAAAAAGCACGAATACGGGGAAAACGAAGGCAAGCGAGAAAAATGTCATTTTTTCGCAAAAACTCCGCAAAGGAAAATAATGCAACGACAGCCCTGTTTAATTATTTTATCGCAATATTTTAACCTTACGCTAATAATAAATGTAAATACTAAATACACATTCATTTTCAAATTCGTCTTCGAGATCCTAAGTCTTGTTGTAAAGTTTTGCCTCGCTGCCCCTATTTGCTTACATTGCTTTCGACACGATTTTCATTTCCAACAATAAAAGGACAAAAAGCTATAAAAAAGCTAGGGGGAAGTAAAAGGGCATGCGGGGAAGTTTTAGGGCTGCGGGGAAAAATTTCCCCCCACTTTACATGTTAAAATAGGCAGGCTGGTTGGCAATTGGTTTGCGCTGCCTTTTTGGATGAAGGAGCTTTAAGGAAGTCTATTGTTTCCGTTCCGTTTTTTAAAAATAATCATAAGCTGACACACGCATCTACCTAACCATTTTGCAAGAAATGCAAGGGTATTTTTTTAAAACTAATCAAAATCATTTTATGTACATATCCTCGCCCATCAACAATTTGTCCGGTAAAAAAATTGCTGACTTTTAAAATGGGTTTCCGTAGGAGGAATGTGAAAAACTAAAAGCTTTACTACTAAGGATGGGAAAACGCGAAATACACCATTACCTTCTAGCTTGTAGTTCATGATAGAGTATTTCCAGCCAGGTTATTTTATGTCCAGAATGTTTGTTCAAAATTTGTTTGGTGTTTGTTGCACAAAAGCTTCATGTGATTTTGACGTTAAAAGGCTAATTAAACTAGGAAAAACGAAATAAACTCGGAAACAATAATTACTTCTGAAAATAAGATGATCTGAAAATGCCAAGTCATTTTGGTCATCTTCAGTTGGGAGCACAATTACAGCATTGTGGTATTTTTGGCATTTTAATGCAGAAAATCGAACAAAAATTTGGACATTTTCAAGATTTCAGACAAGTTTTTGAAAAATTTTGATTCCTTTGAAAGTTTTTCATAAATATATTTCAAATTTACTTTAAATTATTATTAATAACTGTTACCAATTTATTGTCCATTTATTGTCTTCTATAACATTTTATTTATTTTTTGAAATTTGAACAAATGGGGAAAGTGCTGTTTTCTGTCCGAAATTCAAAATGGGACATTTTCAATATTCTGCCATGAGCTATAATTTTTTGGACAGTGGGCAGGGCATTTTCAGCAGGGCGGGCAGAAACACGAGGGGTTTTATTTTGCAAACACCGAGAATACTTGTAAAATGGTTGATAGAAACTGTAAAATGTAGTAAGAACATATAAATGAAGAAATTGTAGATAAAAAGTGCAATTTAGGACGAAAATGCATTGAAAAATCGCACGATAAATTTTCTGTATTTTTACATTTTAAGGTGACAGGGTAAAACTTATGAAAATTATGAATTATGAAAATAAGCATTAAAAAATCATTTGCGTCCATTTTCGGAACTTTTTATACCCTGGCCCCCATTTCTCTTACCCTGGCTCAGCCAGGCCGGGCCAGTCCTCGAGTACACCCCTGAATTCCCATTTATTACACAGATTAAACACAAGGACATTTTTACATATAAGAACACTTTCCAAATCATGTCCTATTCTATATTCCATTCATATTCAATGAATGACTTTTATCATACTAGCAGCTTTCTATCAAAGCTAAACTTTCTCCATGAAAACTTTCACTCTCAAGTATATCTCCTTCAAACAATAATTAAAAACATGAACGTCAGTAACATATAATGTATGTTCTTTTTATGTTTCAATTTTATTGTTATATCAAGTTTATTGTCACTACTGTATGCACAAACGCAGTAGATTCACAGGAAGCATTAACATTAGTGTCAACTATTCTGTCTAAAGTATTAGTTCGCAATCATCAACATTGATTTCCATGTACATTGTGTATAGTAATGAAACAATAGTGTTTTTTCAGTCATCATACATTTGTATTAGTTTCTACAAACCCTTGATAAGAATAAGTTATATACGTAATACATTATCATAATTTACGGGTTTCAGTATATACATTTCTGAGATGGCCAAGCCATAAGAGCTATAACTTCAACATTAACATCTGTGTTAGACTGTAGAATTACTACCTTATAACAGTAGTAATGAATTTATCCTATAAAGTAAAATAATAAATAAAATAATCTACAGTCATCACACTATTGCAATTCCACATTGCTCACAACGAAGCAACTCTGCATTTGCGTGGGTCACACTTGAAACAAAACCAAAAGTCATCGCCCATTTTGTCACACATTTTTTGAGTGAGGTCCTCGCATTTACCGTGAAACTATATTTCATAAGTTCCGCATTGGACCATTTCGACTTTAGTGTCCGGATGTTGGCAGACACAAAGTTTTCGCCTTCCCTTGTTTCGAGTCCCATAAGGAAAAGCAGTTCCACTTTGGCTTGGTGTCGCCAAATTTGACCCATCTTACACCATAAAAAATTATATTATGTGCATGTGTATGAAAGACTTAGAATGCTGTATTTATTTATTTTTACAATGCTACCTGTGTTCATTTCAGTAGCAGAAACTTGTAACACTTCAACAGTTGTCCGTGGTGGCATCTGTTCAAAATTATCCTCCAATTGGAATCCAAATCCGAAGTTGTAAGTTATACGCAGATATACTACACACATATACTGGCTCAACAATTTTTGGCAAAACAAGTTATATTAAAGTTGCTAATTTTGATTAAATTTATAAATACTAAATTTGCAGAGGACATCCAGCGTGCCACCGCTTATCAGATCCGCAAGGGACGCGTCGATACAAGAATTGTTGATTAAAGCGACGTTGCGACGCTTATAACGCGATCATGAATAAGCTGGCAAGTAAAAACAGGTAAATATTGAGGGACATCATTACACCATTCTGAAAAAGACTATAGATATAAACCAAAATTAACTATAATCAAATAATTTAAAAGAGAGTATGTAAAATATAATTATTATATAATATCTATATAATATTTACATGGCCCGTATTTGCTTATCCGTGGAATATTGAATTAGTTATGCACAAAAGCCTTAACATACTATAAAAGTATGAACCCGAATTGAGAAATCAAATTAAAAGTATGATTGTTGAATAATGGAAATCCTTGTCTATACTGGAAATATGCATTCCATAAAACACACAATGTAAACAATCTTCGTGGTTAAATTGAAAGTAACGAAGTAGATGGAACACTAAATAATATATGCTTGAAAAACTATTTATAGTGATAATTATACATATTGACCTTCATCTCCTACACAGTATAAACACAAATGTACATTATATATACATACATATTCCGAGCAACTTGAAGATTGCTGAAATATTAAAATATTCCTATTTAACTTCTATTAAGGCCAAATATATCGTGTCCAGAATATGCAGATTTTTGCTTCTTAGGTCAAGTTCACACTAGAAGAAAAGTTAGAGATTGGACCATTAGTTCAAAACTCCTTACCTGCCTTGGGAACTCGAATCAGTTTGTATTGTGTCGGATTTTCCTCCAACTAGTGTCAAGAGTTCGAAGATCGAGCGATCAGGGCTGCAATTTTTGCTTGATGACTTCAAAGATTTACTTGCTTCCAAAGGTAACACAGCTACACTAAAGAAAGATTTGGTATTTAAAAATAGCGGAAGACATATTGAAGGCTGGGATAATTATTTGAAGAATTTTGTCAACTTAGACTACTTGAGCTCAGACGCTCGTACAGCTACACTTGTCTTTGAACCGAATGTTCCCTCTACACGTTGGTGGTTTTATGAAAATTGAATAATGTCTGACTCTTATGAACAAAAATGGAAGACGGAAGCAAAAGAACTACAACAATCATATTACGAATTGCTTGGTGATAGAGGTTGGGACAAAGTTGACAGGGGAGATTGGACTACCCTTCGGCAAAAAGTTGGTTTCGGAGTATATGGCCCACCATTAGCTGTGCCAACATGTGTAAACAAAAATACAGGCTATGACGACAAGCAGTTGGAGCACATCGAAATGATTTGTAAAAAGCTAAGTAAATACAATGATGGCGTCGACAAAGCGGATACATACTTGGCTTGTATATTTGTCACGGGCAAAATCTTGGACGATCGTTTCACAATTCCAGTTTTCAAAACGAAATCAAAGCAAACTAGGAGTACTACATACTTCTTGGACACGGATTGCCGAGTCTATTCTTCATGGGGTGACTACCTAAATAAGAACAAGTTGCCTAAGTGCATTTACTGCTATCCCCACGGTGGAGTTTACAGCGGAGATGATGAAGTACATGTTGATTTTGGCACCTCTCCAGCTTGTGACTTGGTCAACCGAATCTTTTCAATCTGTGATGTGGTCTACACGGTTGTCACTATCGGTGCAGCAGCCGTAGGAGTTTCTGCACTGTGTAACATCCCGATAGCTAGACCATTAGCAGCTACTGCAGCTATAGCCGGCGCTTCAAGTGAAACTTATGCAGTTGGACGTAGTGGATACACATTATATGATAGGGGGACTCACGATCAAAGTATCGGGTTGACTGACAAGGAGGCCCTTGCATGTTGGCTTAGTATTGTGGGAAGTAGTCTTTGTTTTGTCCAATGGCGGACGCTATCGTCAATGGCAACAACTGCTCGGGCTGGAGACGTCATTGGGAAGGTGGGTAGAATTGCCTTTGCTGTGGGTTGCGTAACTGTAAACAGCGTCAGGATCTTCTTGAAAAGCGTTCGGAATTTCAAAACTGCTAGCACCATCATCGAAGTACAACGTGATACTATAAATCAGCACAAGAACGGTTTTAGTCGAAATGCCGAGAAACTTTTGAATAAACACATTGGAAAATTGCGCGGACGCGATGAAATGCATGGAAATGCTAGGGTGATAAAGATATTAAATAGAATCGTCCATAAACAACAACTCTATGAAATGATGGTGAGCTGTGGCGTTGACAGCCGAAAGGTTAGTAGCTATTTTATTTGGCGTTAAAATCAACTCGACTTACTGCGTTTTATATTTGAACGATTAATAATGTCGTTTTAAAGGCAATAATTATCCCTATTGTAAAATGTCGAACTGTTTTATTTGTTTAAAAGGTCAAGTTAACTCCAGAGGGATACAAAGGCTTACTCAATGTAAACAATGATTTCAAGGTTCATCCCAGCAAATTCATGGAAATGCATCCGGATTCAAGACAACAAATTATGAATGCAACGCAACAGTTGAAAAATCTACAAGTTAGCTTACAGGATTTCAAGAAGCAGATGACAAATATTTGCAAGGAGTATCGAATTCGGTTCGAGTGTATGCGCAAAGAGACGATAGACAACTTGTGCAAAGCTTATGGTAAGGATAACGTGAATCACATTGTAATTAACAATAGAAGACTGTTCGCTGATATGAAGCCGCACGAGATTGACAGGGTTTCAGTTGTCTTAGGAAATGCTGGTAAAAATTATGACTCAAAAATACTTAGTTTGGCAACTAAATTTGCTCAATCTCGTGATTGTAAAACTGTAAGTGATTTTTGTTCGTACATGGAGTTTTCCAGCCTTTATATTGTGGAGATTAAAAGAGAACTTGAAACAGAATATCAGCAAAAATTGAGTGAAGCACGTGGATTACGTAATTTTAAACAAGCTCAGTTTGACAAAAACTATGGAATTGAAGGAAAGCGACCGGCTTGCTTTGAACAAAAAGTACTAAACACATCTATTAGTTCAGAGGGTATACAGGAAATGAATACATTCTTTGATAAGTGGAAACGGGTAGTAGGCGACGCCAATCGTCATGCGAATCTCAGATTTTGCTCTGATAATGCTGCAACTTACCATTACCTTAAACATCGACGTTTTGGACCAAGTGGTCTGTTAACGGTTGACCAATATTTTAAACTTGCATCTGATGTATTTAGCAATCCAAAAAATCAAAAAAGTACTATGCTAAGTCAGGAGGGAAATTGTACATTTATTACGTACATGTCACCTATTAATGGTGCTTTTTGTGTAAAAATTGATAGAATTCAGGATGGAAATTGTGTGTCGAGTATTGCTACGGTAATGCACGTCCAACCAGGCACAACCAAGTAACTTATTAATATTGGATATTATCCTCATGTAACATGACTAATATACGTCGTTGAACGCACATATTTTAGGCCTACTCTCTACTGTATAAAACACATCACATACGTCCAACAAATTACATACAGAAACTTTGTAAAACACAGTATGTCTGCCAATAAAAAGATTAAAAAACTAAGTAACAACCCAAAACCACTAAAATTGAATGAACAAGAAATCAAATACCAATAAAATACAAATACATGAATAATAAAACACTGAAATGCAAATCAATTCGTCTATAGAATCATCTAATTTTATTAAAAATATCTTCATAACAATTTTACCCAAAATTTCATCCTGCTGACAGATTTGTCCGACGATTTTTAAAGGTCAATTTAGTATCCATCGGGTTTAACTCTAAAAATGAAGTTTGTTTAATTATTGCAAAGACGACTTTGGAACGAGTTTCTAAAATGTATGTGGAATGGTTTTCTGTTATGTAATTACAGGGTGGATGATTTTTTTAAAAAAATCAAAAAAATCGGATTTATTTGATTTTTTTGATTAAAATCAGATTTTTTTGATTTAAATC
>JAQGAK010004975.1:0-11044 GCA_034696945.1 Lipothrix lubbocki | reverse complement strand
ACGTAAAACACAAAAATCATTTTTAGGTTTTAAGAATTAAGTAAAGGTTTTTAGGTAAATCTTGCGCAATCTGCCTAGTATAAATTCCTTACGTAGTTCCATATAATTATCGGCACAAGCATAAGGAGCGTCGTATCCAGCAAATAATAATATTAATATCGTAAACATTAACGTTAACATTTTTACATCAACAGTGATGGAACAGAGTAAATGAAAAAGCATAGTAGACTGCAAACATTGGGGGACGGTGCCTGGAAGGGCAGAAAGATGAATAATGAGTATTTTATAGACCAGAGTGTTTATCTCAAACAAAGTGTGACGCAATAAATCTTTTTTAAATCTTCATCATGCAATGATGTGAACGCAATTTAATATTATGTATGTGTGTGTACTTATGTATAAGAACGGATTAGGTCAGTGTTGAGAATCGGGAAAAGCGGACCTAATGCACCAGAGGATCCTTAAGTTAAAGGTAGATTAACAAAGATTAAGAATCTACTCTGACAATGAGTGCATATGGTTGAAGTTAAGAAGTCTGTACTTGAGTGGTGGTTAGATTATTAATATTAAATAAATGGCTAAAATATTAAATAAATGTGTATTTATCTAAAAAAAAATCGCTACGCTTTGAAACATTCCTGTGGCATTTGATAAAACGGTATATCCTTGGGGAAGAATTAAAAAGTACCAATTTCTGTATTTAAGGCATAAAAATTGGTACTTTGGGATCCTTCGCCGACGATATTCTGCATGTGTGTAAGCAGTAAGTAAAGTACATATGACAAAAAGTTTTACGTTTGTGCAGTAACTGCAGCAATGGAAGCAACGGAAGAATGAACCAGCACTGCCGCTATTGTATTATCTGATTATCTCTATACACAAATATTCTTATCTTAATATGTATATATATGATGCAGTAATGGAAAAAAATATTTATTACATTTATCAATGAATAAAACTGATTAACCTATAGTAAAATGACATTAATACTGCTATCAATGCAGGTTGACAGTCCAAACGACATCTCTACACAAGGGGGCAGCACCAATTTTATTGTTGGTATTCGGTAGAGTAGAGAGAGAGAGAGAGCTAATTCACTATTCTCGTACATGAATACAAATTTAAATGCTTGTTTAGCTGCACTACTGGCTATAGTAGTTCATCGAGTAGATTTGACTACACCTGATCATGATCACAGACTATGAGGCAACAAAGCATCGATGACTTAAGGGTGCTTGATAATTATTTCCCTTAATTATACTTACACACACTGCACGCAGAGCCCTTCGAATTGGAATAAGAGCCTCTCTCATAAGTTGATTCTATACTACACAACATAATTTACAAGGTCAATCATCACGTTGGAGTTATTCTCCCCTTCCTTAGATACATGCCCGCGTCCCTTTGAGTAACTTTCGAATATATATGTCCTAAAAAGTTGTAGTGTAGCAAAGGCAATCTTGCTGAATTTAAGTACCCATATCTCTGTTTTGTTGTCGCCAGTTTTTTGTGTACAATTGTTATGATGTCCACCCTCATCGCACTTGTGTAAACATAAACAAATGCACGTGTGTATATTTTGGGACTAGCAGTGTGTGCACTCTTGAGCTTATAAATCGTATAACTAATTTAATTATAAATTATAACTTCGAAGCGAATTTGTTGGAAAACCGTGTTTTAAGAAAAGATAAATAATTATTGGGTTTATAACATTAGTGTGGGTATGGAATAAAGATTAATATTTTTTGTAAATTATTTAGACATTTCTTGGATAAAGTTTTATTTAGTATTAAACTACAGGTAGTTTATAATAAAGGGCTATATTTTAAATTTTGAATGCTAACCGGAGTTCCTCCAGAGGATTCAGTAATTTTATTATTGACTGTGGAACTTCAATGTATGTTTAATCACAGCAAAAACTATTTTTTTAAGTATCTGAAACAGAATAGAAATAATGGAGACTTCAAATGAAAATGTAGCAAGTATTTGTCGTACTACAAAAAAACACGTTTTGTGGAAACCCTAGCCTATATACAAACTATATACTAACTACACCAGAGAACATCTTTGTGATAAAGAAAAAGTTTCCATGGCTCGCAAAAAACCATCAGCATTTTCGGCACGGAACACCAGCAACTCTTCCAAAATGTATGTACAACACAAGGCTTGAATTAGTTATTAATTTGAAATACAGCTTTATTTACTATATCAATTTTTATTTTAAAATATTAAATACTACAATTTTGAATATTAGAATAATTGCGAATTGTAACCAATGCTTCTACATTTACACTATATATTTAAAATGGTTGGTAATTTTTTTTAATTGATAGGAGTGACAATAATGTGGATTCCAGGAAGGTGTGTAGTTACTGTAAAGAAGCCTTCAATGATGACACCGCTCGGAAGAATCACGAAAGCCTACAGCATTGGGCCAAAATGCCTCTGACAATGTTTAGACTTAACAAGTGAGGAAACAATAAATCATAATTTCGACAATATAACAAATTATTTTAAATAGAATTGGTTTACAGATAAATCTTTATATCGTCTCGGTGCGTGAAGATTGAAGATACAAAGTGAGCTGTGTATCTCCATATGTGAACATAAATGCAAGATGAGATATCCACCATCAATGCAGTGCAAGATGGGATATATCCTTCCGTTTTAATTTGCAATAAAAACTGAAAACGGAAGGAGCTTTTGTATTTAAAATTTTAACTGCAAGGCGATTGTAAATTACTAGTGTGGAGTTATCCCATATCTTGCACTTAAAATGATGGTGAATCGCTCAATTTACAGCTCCAGACTCACATGGATATAGCCCACTTTGCATCTCCACCAATAATGATATACCCTGTGCTCTTTGCTGCAAGTCATATATTAACATAATTTGCGTACGTAACTGTATGGGTAAATTTTATTAAAACTTTTTAAATAAATTATTGTAGAAGAGGGTTCAACCCACAGGACGGGTTTAAATGTAAATATTGTGGAACATTCTTCTCGAGCAAAAATAATGTCATGGAACACAAAAGACGTTCGCATTGGGATGAAATGACACCAGTGGAAAAGAAATTACTCAATTTCAAATGCAAGTACTGTAGAAAACACTTTGATACCAAGAGTAAATTAAGGGAGCATATAAGAGAATTGCATTTGGATAAAATGTCGATGATACCGAATGCGAATTCGTCATCTTCTTCTGAATCTGAGTCTCCATGCGATATAAAAAACAGTAAATTAAGGAAGAATATAATAAAATGGCATTGGGATAAGATGGCACCGGCAGATTTCTCATCAACGCAAGTCTCCACATCATTACTAGAAGTCGACTCTTCTGAGTCTGAATCTGAGTCTCCACTAACTGAAAGTTCTTCACCTTCACCAAGAATACCTTCTTCACCTTCCGCCGGCTATTCATCTTCGTCATGGGACGAAAGAAAACAGTACGCAAAAAAGAAGAAAAAGCCAACGAGAAGGGGTAATATGAAAAAAGTAAGAAATATTTGTCATCACTATCCCCACCTAACACCTACGGACTACGGACTGAATTGCAATTTTTAAGCCGATCCCCTGCATTCTGAAGCGTTAGATATTTCCCCTGAAGTCTGCTCTTTAAGTAAGTACTGAGTGCATGATTACTATTATAATATAACTTTTCTTGACAGGATCTAAAAAACGGATCTCGATCCAAAGCTAAAGGGAAAACGACTACAAAAATGGTATGAAAAATGAACTGAATTCGTAATTGAAAAGGACTGCAATTTTTATTTCAACAATTATTTGAACGGAATTTAAATCATGTAATTTCTTTTATCATATTATAATTTATAGAAGACGTGTGCTCCAAAAGCTAATAAAACCAAGCCCAATTCACAAAAATCCAACGGGAAGACAGCTGTAAATAACAAAAACTTTGAAGTAGCCAGTTTGAGTGAAATGGAAGAATGTTTCCGACCACCTGCTTGGTTAGCAGAGTCTGTGCCAAGGAAAAATCCATATTTTCCTCAACTTGGGGATGATCTTGTTTATTTCAGGTATTAGAACACAACTACAAAATCGAAAAAAAATTTCCGTTAAATTAAAATGGCGATTTGAGATATTTTTGCTAAAAAATGGGAAAACATGACTATGTACTTGCAATAGTTAAAAGTGGTATTTAAAATTATTACATATTTAGTTTTGTAACTTTTCCAGACAAGGTCATGCTCTGTATTTAAAAAAGGTTGAAGAGCAAAACACATACGTTCTGAATGAACGCTCTGTACAAATGTTACCCTACGTCCGGGATCCAAATTTGCCTGTAAGTTTTTGTATTTTAAAGAAATTATAATTTTTTTAAATACGAAATATTTAGTTTTTGTATAGTTTTTGTACTGTAAGTAAATGAAGCAATGTTTAATTTTTCGGATCAATCATGTATTTTATAATCATATTTACAGCCTGAAATATCCGTGAGGGTTGTACATATAAAATTTGAACTGTATCCCCCTCGCTTGATTGTGCTCAAGCTTGAAAGGACGAATTGGGATACGGGGGAAAAGATTGCGGGGGCATTTACAGTCCGCTATCATCCCATGAAAGATTCAAAAGAATTTTTGATTTTGCGTCAAATTTATGACAAATCAATGTCTAGCCCGTGGATTCGCGGAGAAATGTGAATAAAATTCCGTAATAATCATGTATTTGCCTAATTCAATTCCAAATATTCTTTAGTCAACAATTTTTTTAAATTTCACTTCAATTTCAATTAGCCACAATGTTTGAAATATATTTGTAATGTAAGGTTTAAGAGCTTAAAGGACACAACTTGGTGGTTGGGAACAGTCATGCGGCGAAAGCCTTTCGACAATGAACACCCGGACTCCAGTTTTTTAGCCTTGTGGGTGAAGTGGAATTGGGACAAGGAAGGTCAACAATATGAACAGCTGAGTCCTTGGGACATGGAAAGACTACCGGATAATTTTGGTTTGTACGAGATTATTTGAATTGATAACTGTTTAACCAAGAAAATAATATAACAGCTATATTTATTCAATCATTTCATTTTTCCTAAATCTATAGTAAAACCAGAGAAGGTTAATGAAGGAATTCCAGCTACAGATGCAGATATGAAAGATACTTCGTATAATGCCCGGGCGGAAGAATGGCTGCCTCAAGTTCGGGAATCAGCTTGTAAAAGGATGTCTGCTCTGTTACAGTCCGTGATGGATTTTGCTATTGCACAGGACTTTTCATCTCCCACAGACATGAACCGCTATCCCGCACAGGCTTCTGTAATAGAATATTTTATGGATCTCTCGTTAATTAAAGCAAGACTCAACAATTTATTTTACCGTCGCCCAAGAGCAATTCTCACGGACAGTGACCGCATAGCCATCAATGCTAAAAAGCTTAATCAACCTGATTCCGACGTTGTTAAACATGCCAGCGTTATTAGTGATCTGCTTCACGAAATTGTTAACAAGTAAGTACGTATGTAAATGTAACCGAGATTCTCTAAATCAAAATGTCCTGCTGGACTTTATAGGATGTCCGTTTTATTTCCATTGACTTCAATAAATAAACCCGAAATACTATGTGCTGAATGCTAAATTTATATCTTTTAAGTTCTCATCCATATGTATATAATCTTTTTTATTTAAATGCTTGGCAGTTAAGAGTATTGGGGTGCTAATTTCCTAAATTAATTGCTACAATGAATTCAAAATTGAAATCAGACCCTTAGAGCTCCTGAGATAATTATTTAATTTTTATATTTAATTAATATGTAATATGGTTTCCCAGCTTAATCACCTTATATTTCTTATATAGCTACGCTACGCTGACTCCAACTGACCTAAGTGACGCATATCGCCGCTTGATAGAAAAACACAATCCGACAACTGCAATTCCTACAAATCTTCAGCAGTCCAGCCATGCGACAAACTTAACTGTTAATCTTACAACAAGGACTGATGAAGGTTTAAAAGAACAAAGCAAGAAAACACCTTCGCCTAATATTATTACTGGATCATCTTCCTCATCAACTGATGATGACGACGACGATGAAAATGTGAACGTACAAGTAAGTGTAAGTCACAGCGTTGTGCCAAGTAATTTACAATTAGGTATCAAAAATTATTAACTTTGGAGTGATCAATGAATGTAATTGAATATTGAGCAGGAAAATTCTTGGCAAATGAGATGCCAAGCACTGACAAATGAAATGTGGAAAGATCCCGATATCCTTCCTTTTTGTTACCCATCTTGGCTGGAACCCAACTATTCGAAAGTTATAACAACACCAATTAGCCTGAGTCAGATTAGGGAAGATTTGAATGGAGCGAATTATAAAATAGTGCACGAGTTTCATAAAGATATGTTGTTATTATTCGCAAACGCTCAAAAGTATTATAAAGAACCTGGGTCAACAGTGAGACTGATGGCGCTTCGTGCCGAGACTTCATATATGGGAAAAATGGAGTGCATTTTATGCGACTACAATTTAAATGGTCGACGGCGGAAGAGTAATAAAGGACCATCGAATAATTCACAAACGCCCAGGAAATCCCCAGTAAATAAAAAATCTGCGGCATCCCCAAAGAAGAAGATTCCACCCCGACTCAATAAATCAGCACCGGCGACGGGAAAGCGCAAATTAGTTATGGCAAAGACAGCTACCGCCCTAATAAAGCCTGTATCCAGTAATGACAAGCAAAAGCACGTTGTTTTAGATAAATCTGCAGATGCCGATTTAGACCAGAATAATGGATTAGTACAATCAGCCCCACGATCTCAACAATCAAAACCTTCTAAAAGCAAGCAAGTCAAAATTAAACTTGTAGATTCTGATGGTGACAGTGATTCAGATGAGGAGGAAATTACACAGACTGTGAAAGTAGGCTCTATTACGGTGCATATTACAGTTGGTGAGAAAGAAAATAATAACGTAATTTATTTCATTACTGTATTGGTTTTTCACATTTATTGTATTTGCAGCGAGAGAAAAATCGTCGAAAAAGAATAATTGTAACTGCAAATGTCAAAAGCATGGAGCGAGAAGAAGCGGGGGAGAAAACTCAAAGAAGACAGCGATAATGACTGAGGGACAGCAGCGCCAGGAAGCGACAACATCCACAGGTCAATCGCGCTTATCCCCCGATGTCCCCACAGGAAACCGTCGCGGAGCCAAAAGAAAACGTGATTCCGACTCGGAATCAGAGCATCCATATGATTCAGATGAGGTGAGGTGATTGGGTGGCATACATAAAAGGCAAACTTATTACATGTTTGTTCATTCATTTTTTTAATTTAAAGAATCAATATGCTGTTATGTACGTTATTATTATTTACAGACTCAAGTTATTTGAAGCCGTCGACTGGAACTGGAACTTCGAAGAATGTGGGAAATGTTTAATCCTCCCCCCCTATTCGCAGCACTAAATCTTTGTGTGCGTTCCCACTACAGTTTGAAATGTCCCACGTGGTAAACATATCGCCTAATCAGCCTGTTTTCCCGTGAAAGGAACTGGCTTGAAGCTAGTTAAGAATATGTGCCATATTCAAAGTATTATAAAGATTAATGGTTAAAGTTAAGAGATGTGTACTTGAGTCATGGTTGGATAATAAACTTTTTTACTTCAGCATTTAATACAATAAATTAATGCAACTGGTTAATCTAAAGTAAAATCACATATATTATTGCTATCAATGATGTAGGTTTACAGTCCAAACAACATCTCTACACAAGGGGGCAGCACCAATTTTATTCTTGGTATTTGGTAGAGACCTATTCACATACACAAATACGAATATAAACAATGGCAAATGCTTGTTATCTGCACTAAACTGCCTATGTGGTTCATCCGTTCATCAATTGGATTTGACTGCACCTGATCATGATCACAGACTACGAGGCAAAAATAAAGCGCCGATGACTTAAGGGTGCTCGATACTTTCCATTTATTATACTTGACCTTGCACTACACGCACAGCCCTTCGAATATAGGAACAATAAACATCCTCTCTCATAAGTTGATTCTACTATACACAACACAATTTACAAGGTCAATCATCCCGTTGCAGTTGTTCACCCTTAGATATCTACTCTGAGTCCCTTTGAGTAACTTTCGAATATTATATGACCCTGTAAACATGTACAAACGCACGTGTGTACATTTTGGGACAAGCAGTGTGTGCACTTTTGAGCTTACAAATCGTATATAAATTAAATTATAACTTCAAAGTTAATTTGTTTGAAAACCCGTTTTTTAAAAAAGATACATAATTATTTGTTTTATAACACTAATGCGGGTTTGGAATAAATATTAATTTTTTGTAAGTTGTGTAGAGATTTTTTGGATAAAGTATTATTCAGTATTAAACTACCAATTTTAAATTTTGGCTGCAAACCGCAGTTCCTCCGTAGGATTCAGTAATTTTATTATTGACTATATGTGCCACTGCAATGTTATAATCACATATTAAACTATTTTTTAAATATCTGAAACAGAATACAAATAATGGAGACTTCAATAGAAAATGTAGCAAGTATTTGTCGTACTACAAAGCACGTGTTCTGATGGAAACTCTAGCTAATTATATAAACCACACCAGAGAACATTTTTCAGGTGAATAAGTTCCCATTGTTCTCACAAAACAACCAGCATTTTCGGCACAGAGCACGAGCAACTCTTCCAAAATGTAAGTAATAAAAGGCTTTAATTAGTTTTAATGAAAGACAATTTTATTGACTGTATCAATTTGTATTTTAAAATAAGAGAGAACTAAAAAACTTAAAAACTGAAAACGGAGGGAGCTTTTGTCTTTAAAATGTCAACTGCACGGCAATTGTAAATTACTAGTGGAGTTATCCCACATCTAGCACGTAAATATGATGGTCGATGTGGATCTCACACTTTACAGCCATAGACGCACACGGAGATACATTGCCCTTTTTGCATCTCCACCGACGATATGCCCTGTGCACTTTGCTGCCCTGTGCTGCAAGTCATATTATACATATATTAACATAATTTGCGTTTTGCGTACGTATGTATATGGCTAAATTTTATTAAAACTTTTGAAATAAATTCTTTTAGGAACGGGTTCGAACTGCAGGACGTGTATAAATGTAACTACTGTGGAGCATTCCTCATTGGCAAAAATGGTTTTATAGAACACAAAAGACGTTTGCATTGGGATGAAATGACACCAGTGGAAAAGGAATCATTCTATTTCAAATGCAAGTACTGTGGAACATATTTCGATATAAACAGTAAATTAGGGAAGCATATAATAGAATGGCATTGGGATGAGATGGCACCGGCAGATTTCTCATCAACGCAAGTCTCCACATCATTAGAATTTGACACTTCTGAGTCTGAATCTGAGTCTCCACTAACTGAAAATACTTCACCTTCGCCAAGTATACCTTCTTCACCTACCGCCAGCTATTTATCTTCGTCAGGGGACGAAAGAAACCAGTACACAAAAAAGAAGACAAAGCCAACGCCGAGGCGAGTGCGTAATATGAAAAAAGTAAGAAAAATTTGTCATCACTCCACATCCCACAGAAGTACTGAATTTCAATTTTCAAGTTCATCGCTTACATCTTGAAGCGCTATTTTATGTATTTTTTGCATAAAGTCCACTCTATACTGAATGCATTATTATATCTACTATTATTTATTGCTTCCATTAACAGGCTCTTAACGGATTAACCCAAACTGAAGGGAAAACGCCTACAAAAAAGGTATGAAAAATGAACTGAATTCGTCACTGAAAATGACTGCAATTTTTTATTTTAACATTTTGATCGGAACTTGTAAAATCAGGAAATGTTTTCTTCACAATTTTAGAAGCCATGTGCTTCAAAATCCAATCAAACCAAGCCCAATTCACTAAAACCCAACGGGAAGACAGCTATATATAACAACGTTGAAGTAACTAGTTTGGATGAAATGGAAGAATGTTTCCAACCACCTTCATGGTTAGCAGAGACTTTGCCAAGGAAAAATTTATATTTTCCTCAACTTGGGGATGATCTCGTTTATTTCAGGTATTAGAACATTAAAAACAAATATAGAATGTAAAATACAAAATGTACATATGTAATATCCTTTCTTTATATTAAAATGGTTATTTCAAAAAATATTTGCTAAAAAATTCGAAAACATGAATATGTACTTGCAATAGTTAAAAGTGGTATTTAAAATTATTATTTAGTTTTGTAACTTTTCCAGACAAGGTCATGCTCTGTATTTAAAGAAGGTTGAAGAGCAAAACATATACGTTCTTAATGAACGCACTGTACAAATGTTACCCTACGTCCGTGATCCAAATTTGCCTGTAAGTTTTTGTATTTTAAAGAAATTATAATTTTTTTAAATACACAACATTTAGTTTTTGTATAGTTTTTGTACTGTAAGTAAATGAAGGAATGTTTAATTTTTTGGATCAATCATGTAGTTTATAATCATATTTACAGCCTGAATTATCCGTGAGGGTGGTACATATAAAATTTGAACTGTATCCCCCTCGCTTGATTGTGCTCAAGCTTAAAAGGACGAATTGGGAGACGGGGGAAAAGATTGGCAGTGCATTTACAGTCCGTTATCATCCTATGAAAGATTCAAAAGAATTCTTAATTTTGCGTCAAATTTATGACCAATCAATTTCTAACCCTTGGATTCGCGGAGAAATGTAAATAAAATTCCTGAATAATCATGCACCTATTTGCCTAATTCAATTCCAAATATTCTTTTTGTCAACTTATTTTTTTAAATTTCACTTTAGTTAGCCACAGTATTTAAAATATGCCACTTTGTAATGTAAGGTTCAAGAGCTTAAAGGACACCACTTGGTGGTTTGGAACAGTCAAACGACGAAAGCCTTTCGACAATGAACACCCGGACTCCAATTTTTTAGCCTTGTGGGTGAAGTGGAATTGGGACAAGGAAGGTCAACAATATGAACAGCTGACAAGTACATATCTTACCATGTCCGAGAGCTACGGACTTGAAATTTTAACTGGTTGTAGGTACTAGCTATACAACTA
>JAQGAK010004974.1:0-11044 GCA_034696945.1 Lipothrix lubbocki | reverse complement strand
GTATTAATTTTTGTATTAATTTTTGTATTAATTTTTGTATTAATTTTTGTATTAATTTTGTATTAATTTTTGTATTACATTTTGTATTAATTTTTTTAATAATTTTTGTATTAATTTTTTTAATAATTTTTGTATTTAATTCATAATTAATTGTCTATCATGTCGGACTTCATAGAACAGAAAATAATTTTGAAACAGCAGTATCAGAGCAAATTATCGTCCCGGTCCCGGTAAAATTCTATCTCAAAAAGCAGTCATCCCTAAAAATGTGAGCGTGTATAATTGCTATTCCTTCCCCTCTCTCATCATCATTATCATCATCGAAATCGTCTATATTGACATTCAAGACCAGCTCGACCCTTTCATTATGACACCAATAATGATTGCCAACACTCCTAAAGTGCTTTCTACACTAAAATCTATATGTGAAACAAGATTACAAAAGGCTTTTGTTCATTCAAAACCCTACACTTTTTTATTAGACTGTCCAATTTTTTCTACGGATATTGCTCTCTTGTGCTCTGTATTCACATGTAGTGTAAATTTATGTTTGGATTACGTACAATATGTGAATATGGAATTTACATTACGTATAATACATACATATGTATATATATTAGGTATAATTTCTGACAATTTATATTTATCAACTGCTGTTTCGTAATTTTGTAGTCACTCTTAGTCTGTGTGCAGCGTGTAATTAATTGTAAAAAGTTCTCAAGTGACTAAACTTCTATATATTATCACGTTACAAGATTACATGCCAAAAGAACCTTTCCATTTTATTATTGTACGCAAGATGCAAGAAACAATATCTCCGTTTAAGTAACGTTGTTTATATTGACAGGAGGAAAATTCTCGAAGACCCTCTCTTTTGGTTTTGTGTACTGAAAATAATTTTCAACCCCTTCCGTTGGTTCATTCACAATGAATTTCCAACTGCTCCTGCCATGCAATATGCAACCCTTCTTTCGGTTTGGGATTCCTCGGTAATTTCCTTTCTCACCCCGGAGCCGGAGTGTAAATAAAATAAAAAAGTGATGAATAATATGCACTTGTAGGTAATACTTGTAATATGCTTGAGAAATATTCTATTTTGATTTTGTACACTGAACTTTCGCTATAAGAGAACGCTATAAATCACCAGATTCACTCTCTTATATAGGAATTCTCTTATAGAGAGAGCTAGAATGCATATAACTATGTATGATATGTGGCCCCAAAGGATCTCTTACAGGGAGAGTTCTCCTATACGGAGATCTCTTATAGCGAGAGTCCGGTGTAAATCAATGAAATAATGGTATGTGGTACTATACTTCCGATTTTGTTCCCTTTTTTTCAGACTATACGCTTTTCAGGTCATTAGATCTATTAGATAATAAAGCTACCTGTGGTGATTTTATTACTTGATCCAACATGTTGAGCATTCTATTCTATCTATACGGGAAATACTTATATAATTACTATAGAAAAAAATATGTATATGTAACCTTCATAAAAAGCTGAGGGTTTTTATTCTTTTTTTCTGTTCAAGGTACGGAAATAGTTTAATCGAAATATAAAATCTCTTTATCAGCTTTTGATTTTGACATTAATTTTTAAATGTTTTTTTTTATTACATCATATATGTTCTACACATAAAGACATACTTTGTTGAAGAGGCGAATATAACTATCTGCACAGTTGATAAAAAGCAATAAGAATTACTAAGGTACTACTAGAAATTTCACAAATGCAAAACTGACTATGTCGTTTAAAAGCATGGCCGATTTGTTTGCATTGTTTAGTATAGCGCATTTATACGGCAAGCAAAATCCCGCTGCTGCCTTGGAAACTACTGCTAATTGTAAGTCTAATTGCATGTTGTAGAAAGGGAAATATTCCAGCAGTTCCTACCTCGCATGTCTTTGCATTCGGAAAATAAAGGGGATAGTCACTTTTGCATTCCAAACTTTAAAAACAATATTCGGAGCTGTAGTCATTCTTATTACATATTTTAACAACTTTGCGGGGATAGTTGTATTTGCCCCTTGTAAATAATTTTTGTTATAATTTTTGTAATGATTTTTGTAATAAATTTTGTAATAATTTTTGTAATAAATTTTGTGATAATTTTTGTAATAAATTTTGTGATAATTTTTGTAATAAATTTTGTGTTAATTTTTGTAATAATTGTTGTATTAATAATTTTTGTAATAATTTTTGTACCAATTTAACTAATTATTATTGTTATATTTTTAAAATATTCCTTACCTTTTCCCCGCTGCTCCAAAGATTTCTCACTCACTTTTTTGTAATAATTTTTGTATCAACTTTTGTAATAATTTTTGTATCAACTTTTGTATCAACTTTTGTAATAATTTTGTATCAACTTTTGTAATAATTTTGTATCAACTTTTGTAATAATTTTGTATCAACTTTTGTAATAATTTTCGTATCAATTTTTGTATTAATTTTTGTATCAACTTTTGTAATAATTTGTGTATCAACTTTTGTATCAGTTTTTGTATCAATTTTTGTGACAACTTTGTATCAATGTTTGTATCAATGTTTGTATTAGTTTTTGTATAAGATTTTGTATCAGTTTTTGTATCAATTTTGTATCAATTTTTGTCAAGTTTTTAGGACTTTTTCATCCTTAAAACACACACACACACACGTACGCAGCCAGCATTCAACAAGTGGAAAATGCGTTGGAAGAAAATTTCTGGGTGCGTCCGTTGAGCTGCGTCTTTCTTCCTCCAATCGCTGCTGGACGAAAGGAGCCGGGGGAAATTTCGAACGCCCACGCACGTGCGTGGGCGTTCGAATATTACGGAATATTATATTGCGTGCAGAAAATTTAGTACTTTCTGCACGCAATCTGTATGTATTTAAAATTTGCCTTTATCACCATTTAATTTGGGGTATAAACGCTTATATTATTATCTACTTTCATAATTAACAAATAATAGCGTATGTACGTATTCTTATTTTTATTTAATAATTTATTATAATTATTTTCTATTTATTATATCAAAATTCCCTTAACGATCTTTCTTTGATACAGCAACGCTGCTCCGAACCAATAAAGTAGAAACCATTGCAGGCACCAAAAATAAATGTGTGTAAAATTGAGCACAATGCTCGCCAGCACACGGGTGTTGATAAAACCCATAGAAATTATCCCTGCTACGAAGACCACGAAAACATGGTTTGTTGCCAGATTTCCTAACTCATGAAACCTACAGATACCATTTAACCCACGGAGACCATTTAACCCACGGAAATAGTTTCTACTTCTTTATATAAACACAGCTTCACCACAGAAATCTTGGTCTTTATAGTGTGTTCTTATAGAGAAAGAGTACTGAATATGTTTTCTAGTTTGATTGTAATACTTTCGAAAAATAAATGTATGATTCGGTAATTACCCAAAAATTTAAAGCCATAATAGTTTCTGCGTTATAACTTCTGAGCATAGCATTCAGCAATGCGATGATTACACAGAGATGAATACCCTTAGCCATTGTCGCCGTTTGTCTATGGCAGCATCCGTCAAAAATAACATCATTTACAAAACTTTTCAATCACAATACATTGTACATTTTTGTAAATACGCGCATAAATGTTTTGCAAACCATGCGTTATATGTCGAAGTCTCCTACAACAGAAATTAATTCAGATTATAGATCAGCTGTATGAATAGATACATAGTAGTCAAATTACATTTCCCACTAACTGTATTAACAGACGTTTGATGGAAACAACTTTAAAATTTAATTACATATATCCTTAATGCCAGAAAATCACTTAATCCGCACAAATTTGGCAGCAAATTATTTTAATACAGGTATAATGAGTAAAAGCTTGCGTGGTCTTTGTTTAAGAAAATATACTTACGTTACAAAAATAACTACCTTTAAATTACCCATTTTTTCCGTTGGTTTATAAGTGGGACAATATTGTGAAGCTATATATAGCTTCTCAATTGTCCAATATATGCATACGTAACATTCCAACATATGTAATTCATGCAAAAGTTCGATAATCAACCGTTTACCATCATCAGGCGAAACAGGAAGTGAAATAATAACATGACTTGAATACTGATTGAGAATAAATTTTGAAACAAGTTAATTTCCGTTCCAGTGCAGGATGACTGATAAGTGATAACTCATTATTCCAAACGCTGAAAAATTTGTAGGCTCCGACATGAATTAATTAAAATGACGTATTCAAATATTGAAATTTGGACGACAATTCATTAAACAAGGTTGTGTTCTGTGAAATTCTAAGTAGCATTGGTGCAGATAATGTGGATCAGCATCGTGTTTTATTAGAGTAAATAATACACGCATACGTTCACCATTAAATTTTGAGTTACAACTTAACTGTGTTTGTATATGCGCTAATATATTGAGCAAAAAATTTTAAAACGAGACAAAATATAATAATTTTATTAGCAGTTCCTTCAACATGCTTACAATATCGGAAAATAAGATGAACATAAAACTAGTGCAGTGGATGGTAATTTCATTTGCTTTCCCATTCAAAGTCCATGTAATTGAGAATTACAGTAACAATTCAGCACAGTCTCAGAATTTATCATCGAAATATTTAATATTGGGTATAACTAATGCGAAAAAGCGAAATGTTAGTAACGATTCAAGAAACTCATTTCAAAATATTCAAATATCCTTGGAAACTTCAAAATGGAAAATTATAAGATTCAATATTTGTGCAAGCTATTTCTACTTCCATACGTTTTTACTGAACTTGAGACTACTGTTGGCGATACTATTCCCGATTAGCAAAAACTGTCATCATTTTCCAATCCACATAATATTTTCCCTGCTCGGTATCGTTGCTTCAATTTGGTTTTACTTAGGTTATTTCAAATGGCCTGCGTATACAATCATAATTTTTAACTCAAATTATTCAAACATGACTCGTAAGTTTTTCACCAACATTTTCCATTTTGAATATCTATTTTCAAACAACAGGAATTAATCAATGATTGTAAGTAGATTTTAGATGAATAAATTTTATTAAAGATATTTAATGTATATATGCAATGTAAAACACTTGTATGAAATCAACTTCCAGATGCAAAACAACGTAGTGTACAATCCCTGAACAAGCAAGAATTAGCGGCGAAATATTTCTGGGTAGCGATTGTTGCTACGTGTGCTGTATTTCTGTCCGTTCTGATATGGAACAACAATGCCCCATATGCACTTCCATCATTGACACCAAAATTGATAAACCATTGGTTGGTGTTTGTAGTGCTCTCTGCATTTGATACATGGTATATTAACACTTTGGTTTTTACGGCGTACTTTACAATTATAAACCAGTTGTTTACTTTTGAGATGCTTACTTCAATATTAAAGAAGAAAATACAGAAATCAGCGGGAATGCTGTTCCAGGGGTAATTATTTTTAGCAAAGTCTTTGGATAACACAAATTAAGCAATTAATTTTTAATGCCTTTCTGTTAAACTCTATAATTTCAGGAAATCGACTCACTTCACAGCAATATCTCACTTGATGAAGAGTGTTCGTGAAATGCAACTGTTTGTAAAAATATTTAATCAGAGTAACGCGTCCATCATATTTATTTTGAAACTCCTTTGCATCGGTGTCGGCATATGTGCGGGTTTTGGTGCTGTACGATTTCATGCATCGCAGCCACTTATTGGCATATTATCCACCGTCATGTTTTTGGATACAACGCTTACTTTTGGCATGGTTTATGAGAAGGCTTTTCATGTTCCCGCATGTACCAAACGTGTGAAAATCCTGCTTGAACAACTTACTCTAGCATTGCCTTCACCTCAAAAACGTCAAGTATTGTCAAAATTGTTGAAATCTATTCCTTTGTTTGGAATCATGGTGGGATCATTCAAGTTACTGGAAAGAGAATCCACGCCAGTGTTTCTCCATTTTGTATTGCTTAATATTGGCAGACTGCTAGTGTCGACAAAATTTCGGTAGTTTTGTATTCAGTAATTTTACTACTATGTAACTATTTATACATCTGATCTACATTTGGAATTAGTTACTGTTGTTGGAGACTCCAACATATAACGCATTGTTTGCAAACAATATATGCGCGTATTTACAAAAATGTAAAATGTAGAAGGAACTGGTACTAAAAAGGCCATATTGATCAAATGAGTCCAGGGGCAAATGAGGCCGGATTTAAAAAAAGCCAGGGGCAAAAGAGGCCGCTTTTATGGCAGTGCAGTGCCCTAAATATCTGATTGTGATGTACGTGTGTTCGAGTGTCCGTTAACACGATAACGCTAAAACAAGGTTATCGGATTCGCTTGAAACTTGGCACACAGTTTTTAGGCAAATAGTTACGAGTTTGTATATGAGCAGAATCCACCAGATAGTTTCGGGGTTACCCGGGTTTTTAAAAATCAGTTATCGAATACGATTGAGACTTGGTACATATGATCCTT
Source organism: Lipothrix lubbocki (assembly GCA_034696945.1). NCBI lineage: Eukaryota > Metazoa > Arthropoda > Collembola > Symphypleona > Sminthuridae > Lipothrix > Lipothrix lubbocki. The sequence goes on along the minus strand of JAQGAK010004974.1, from coordinate 4,593 downwards.
GGGCAATAGCGAGAACCGCATCGTATATGAGCACAATCCACCGGGTAGTTTCGGAATTACCCGGGTTTTTAGAACTTATTTTTTTTCATTCCCCAAAAATTCACACAAAAAAAATTATTTTGTTAAAGATGCTGCCCTTAGCAAACCACCACTTTGCGGGGTGGCCTAAATCGTCAGGGGGATTTGTAGGATATTTATAAATAAAGCCAATTTTTTTATTATGTGTGGAGGTATTTGTTTTAAAGTACAACTAGGATTGTGGTTTATGCTGCTTGCTTAAGTCTTTCTTTAATATAATTATATTTTACCTCCAAACAAATTTTGTCCTTTAAGCAAAACTAAAGCAAACTATTTTATTAAAAAATTACAATGTGTAGAAAAAATAAATTAAAATTAAATTTTGTCCAACTAGGAAGAAATTCCTTATTATGACGATGATAAATGAAAAAAGGAATAACACGATTTTAGGATAGATACTTTTTTAAATAGATAATTCAAGAATTTATTTTTCAATTTGTAGAATATAAAAATCTAAAATATAATAATGTACCTTTAAAATTCATTTTTGACGTGCAAAGCAAACTAAACAGAAATAAAAATGTTTGACCCTTCACTCCTTTTAAATAGTCTTATTGTCATTGTACCACACGTAAGTTTTAAAGAAAAAATTGGAAAATAGCGCAAAATAGCTTATGCCGATCCACCAGGAAATATTCATTAGCTCCACATTCCTTTGACAGTCCTTGGCACTCTCTGTATTAATAAAACGCGGTATTTGTTATTATTTAAAAGCATTAAGATTAGTTTAAATTTATGTTAATTATTATGTTTATAAAAAAATATACAATTTATAATTAAGTCAAAATAGCTCAAACTTCAAACGATTTAATTTAAATGCAAATTAATTTACCTTGCTAAATGCAACTTCTACTTTACATCAGCGAATTCACCCACTCCTCCTCCAATAAAGCCAAGGCTGGTCATCTAAAGCCACAAAAAACTCTTCTTCATCCTGTGGAGCTTCTTCGCTTCGGAAAAAGGAACGTAAAAACTCCCAAAAAAGTCCGAAATAAAAATAAACGTAATTTAAAAAGCCCATGATTGTAATTAATTTTAATGAATAATTTCAAAAACAACAAAATTATCTGACATTTATATATGTATAATTTATGCTGGTGTAAAATAAACGAATAGCTTTCAACTGAATACGCATTTTAACCAGACCAATCTAATCGCTTTTCTTGTTTAAGATAATGATTACGAAAATATTACATGTTATGCTGCGCGACCTCATGCAATAAAAATCATCAAAATTAAAAACGAACGCTACAGGCTCATGACGCAGTAAGTAACAATAATCAGCCTCATATTGTTATCGTTCTTCCTTTGCTAAACAAATTTTTTATTCCGAGGTGAATAAAACGAAGTTGGTGAGATTTCTATTTTGTTTTTGGTCAGTCTTTTGTTCCACATTCATCATTTGAATAAATTCAGAATTGAATAAAGCGAAGTTGGTGAGATTTCTATTTTGTTTTTGGTCAGTCTTTTGTTCTTCGTCATCATTAGAATAACTAAATATCAAAACAATTTGATATTTAAATTGCAATATACCACACGGTGCCATGCGTAACTACGTATGCAAATACGAAAAAGTGCCTGGAGATCGTGTCAAAGCCGCACTGAGATACATGGAAAATGGTCATAGCGAACGGCAAGCTTCCGAAAGTTTTGGTGTCACACGATCAGTCCTGCAACGCTGGAAGAAACGACGGATGGAAGATATTCCTAAATATCTTTCCCAAGGAAGTTACTCTCCAGTGTTTTCAGCCGAGCAAGAAGCGGAAATCGTTTCCTACATTATGGAACTTGCTGATAAATTTTATGCAATGACACGAATTTCAGTCCGACAACTTGCATTTCAAATAGCAGAAGCAAACCACATTCGTCACCCATTCAAAAATGGACTTGCAGGTGAAGACTGGTTGTACTCGTTCTTGACTCGTCATAAAGATGAGCTATCTCTTCGAACTGGAACCCCTAAAAGCTTATTGCGTATAACCGCTTTTACTCGAACTGGAGTGAACCGTTTTTTTGATAATCTCGAAGAACTAATATCTAAATATGGATATGATTCTAAAACCATTTACAATATGGATGAAAGTGGAGTGTCAGTAGTTCCTGTAAGTTATTATTGATACTATTACTTATTATTATTACTCACATCATTGATTTAAAATATCTTGTAATGAGTAACGGTATTAACGCTGTGTGGATGCTTATTTTTACCTCTTAACTGACAATATGTAAAAAATTTAATCTTATGAGAAATGATTTAAAGCTACATATTTTAATAATTTGCATAATTTGTTTCACAGACGAGGGCGCCAAAACGGCTAGCTCGAAAAGGAATCCGAAAGGTTTCGGTCATGGTCCCCGTGGAACGGGGACAGTTAGTGACCTTGATATGTGCTGCTAACGCCGCTGGAACATTCATTCCGCCTGTATTTGTCTTCCCCTTGACCTGCAAAAATTTGGATGCAAGTAGTGGCCCTGAGGGATCAAAGTTTTTTAAAACCAAACGTGGTTGGAGTACCAGCGAAGCTTTTCTGTTTTGGTTGCGCCATTTCCGTAGCCATGCTGGAGGTGAAGAGAATCCGCGCGTTTTATTAATATTAGATGGTCACGCAAGCCACATTTCTTGGAAAGCTGTTAAATGGTGTGAGCAAAATGGTATAGATTTGCTAACCCTTCCACCACATTCATCACATAAGTTGCAGCCATTAGATGTCGCCTTTTTCTCCCCTCTTAAGCTACGATATAGCAACATGTTGACAGCCTGGTTAGCACAGAACATGCTACGAAAACCTCGAAATGAAGACATTCCCGAAATAATAAAATCAGCACATGAAGATTCAGCTAAAGAAACAACTATTAAAAATGGATTTTCCAAAACAGGTATTTGGTTGGAATCTCTTGGATGCCCTTCCCGACTGGTTTTTGTTGAATCCGATTTTGCTGAAGATGTGTTTCCAACGGTGCAAAATGTGGAAATTAACTTAAGAAACGATAGCAATCAAGGAGGAAATGATGACAACAATCATTCCAATGATGATACCGACACCCAAAATGTTAACTCTAATACGGATGAGCAGAATAATTCTGGGACTGAAGAAGATGCGTACAATTTTACACCAAATGATAATGAAACTGTCGACTCTCAACAAGAATCGCAAGTTATTGGAACTGATAGTTCGATAGAAAACGATGATGGCGTTAGAAATACTCTGGAAAAGAATCAAAAATACAATGGAGTCGTAACCTACACCGATTCATCAGATGAAGAACGCGATGAGGATTGTATTCAAGTCGATCCTGTAGATGAAAGTCAAATTTGTATTGTTTCCACTGCAGCAGTTCCGTATGCTCGCCCGATAGAGCCTCCTAAATCGAGTGTAGGTTTAAATATTGTAATTGTTTTAAGTAGTTACAAACTAAAATAGACGCAATAATGATTTATATAATACGATTCAAATCAATGTCGAATGAAATGAATGAATTTGTATGTAAATTAGTTATTAATGTAATATTTGCTTATTTCTAGTTTCTAGTGGGCCCTCGGATGTTGCCAAGACCTGAAAATGTCGCATTGCCAATTCCGTCCACAAGTGGTGGGCGTCAAAAAATGTCGGAAATTATGACCTCCAAGAACAACATGGAAAAACTAAAAGAGAAAGCAAAGGAGAAAGCAAAAGAAAAAGCAAAGAATCGTGATGCAAGTTACGGGAAAATCACTACTAGGGCAGCAGCCGCTAATTCCAAGCGCAAGTTGAGAAGCGGGACGTCGTCATAAGTTTGCAAGAATTCTTTAGATACCATGTAAATAACTGAAAATTTTCAAATACATTGTGTTGTTATAATACAGATGTTTTATCTTATAATTATCAATATTTTTTAAATGTTTTTTCACCGCATTCTCGTTACACAATATCTCCAGTTAACGAATTTTACGATTTATACAAAATATAAGGCAAAATCTGAAGTTTAAGACAATTTTGTTTGAACAATTACTGAAACTCTACATGGGAATCTCCTTATAAGGGTCAAAATACCCAGTTTTTTATGGTGTTCTTATGGAGGTTTTTATTATTGTCCTTAAAAATTAAGTCCAGCGTACTAGTATTAGTGTTTATATATCATGAAATTTTACTACGAGTTATCACGAAATCTGTTTGTTTCAAAATTGTGAAAATAAATATTAAAATAGATCTTTATATGGAATGAAGAATTTATTTCATTAGTTAGAAGCTATTATATTAGGATATTCATAATTGGTATTTTCAAATCACTCTACCCATATGTAGGTTTTCAGTGTAACGTTCGATAAAAAAGCGGCCTCTTTTGCCCCTGGCTTCTTTTAAATCAGGCCTCATTTGCCTCTGGACTCATTTGGTCTGTATGGCCTTTTTAGTACCAGTTCCTTCTACTGTGATTGAAAAGTTTTGTAAATGATGTTAATATATCAGTGTTTCGACCAAGTTCAAGTTAATATTTGAAAATTCAATTTCGGATTCAAATCAAACCGAATGCAAATAC
>JAQGAK010004973.1:0-11046 GCA_034696945.1 Lipothrix lubbocki | reverse complement strand
TTCAACGCCAGCGCCTTCCAAACAAGCGATAAATATCCGGTGGCGGGGAAGAGTACTCTGCCATCAATTTTATGACCAGCAAAGTAAGCCTGGTGTTTGTTATTCAGACTGACTTCAGTGTTAGAGCCGTCGTTATCGTCCTTAGGACGCGCGACATCCCAGGAGCGCGAGTGGTCCCATTGAATCAGGTGGCTTAATGAAGGCGCTGTGGTGTCTAGTGGCATCGGAATTTCGGGGTACAATAAATGAATTTGAGGTTGCAATCCCGATACGAACATTTTTCCCAGTGAAGTCAAAAAAAATTCAACGTTATCCCCACAAGTTTTGTTAGAGAGTGATAAAATGGTGGTTGATTTTGGGAGCGAGCGCTTCAAAATGGCTTGTAGAATCCCATGTGGCGCTATTTCTATTACGATTGCGTTCTCGGGAATGTGGTGCAGGGCGCGATGGAAAAGAACTGGGGAGAGGACATTATTGATGAAATAATCTTCACATACATGGCGCGAGCAGTAATCAGCTTCGACATTTTCCACAACGGATGTGGACACCCATTTTGTAGAACGTAATTTCGGCTGTAGATTTAAATTTCCGAAATATTCCCTCAACAAAGGCACCGTCGGAGTCATGTGTTTAGAATGAAAAGCACATCCTGCGGAATCGATTTCCCGCGCAAAAACATGTTCCAATTTAAGCTGCGCCACAAATGTCCTTACAGAGTCCGGACTTCCCGCCACTGAAACATTATCCACAGCATTGTGACATGCCGGCGTGATATCATTTGGACACTTTGAAATTGCTTGTTCCCATGTCAACCCAAGCGCTGCCATGGCCCCTGGCTCTAGTTTTGAATCCAGAATGGCTTTGCTCCTTGCCCACGCTAATAAAATTGTCTCCTCTGCTGTATAACAACCATCGGCATAAGCGCACGCCATTTCCCCGAAGGAATGTCCGAGGAACCCATCCGGTTCGATTCCCACACTTCGAAGTAAATCCACCAGCGCCACTTGAATTGCACAAATGCATATGGCCGAACTAAACGCTTCTGATGGAGTATTCGGGTGGTCATCCATTATGAAATACATCAGATCAACGTCCTTGGAAAGTAACGTGTTGGATAAATTGTGGAAGGATTTTCGAAAAACTTCGAAGCGAAACAAATCTCGACCCATTCCCTTCCATTGGGATCCCATGCCGGAGAATATAAACCACACAGGTGGCTTAACTTTTGTATTTTTTAATTCTTGAATTTCCATTATTTCCTTGTTTTTCATCGTAAAACCCCGGAAAGAATTTCCAGGGATGTTCACAGTATGGATCTGCTGTAACAGAGAGATTTGGTTTGGATCGTTGACTAACTGTAAAAGTTCTTCCACAGCGGCGAACGTCCTGGCTGAGTAAGGAATTAATTCTGGGATTTTCGAAGGAGTTTCTTGAATCGAAGTTTCATTCACTTGAAAAATATTGTTATTACTAGTTTCTATAATCGCATGGACGTTTGCTCCGCCGAATCCAAATGAATTAATGCCGACTATACCACCCTTCCAGGGCGTGTTTTCACTTATGACTTTTATTCTTCCGGACATTAACGCCGGTATGTTTGGATTCGGTGACTCAAAATGAAGATTCCCAGGGATTGTGCCTCTTTGGGCTGCGAGAACGACTTTTGCGATTCCACAGAGACCTGTAAATATCAATTTAATACAAAATTATTATAAAATGAATAGAAAATTGATACATAAGAAGTACAAAATAAAGTTACCAGAAGCAGCTTCTGAATGTCCCATGTTACTTTTAACGGACCCAATGAGCAAGGGATTATCGCTACTGCGATGCTGGCAGAGTACACGATCAATTGCAGATATTTCCTGAGGATCCCCAACTGCCGTCCCAGTCCCATGAGCCTCAACATAAACAACATCTTCGGGTTTGACTCCAGCCTCCAAATAAGTTTGTCTTAAAAGCTGCTCCTGCACAGCGCCGGAAGGGAACGTCACGCCTTGGAGTTTGTTTCCATCAGAATTAGCCTTGACGTGAAGAATCCTGGCGTAGTTTCGTTTAGCAATATTCTCCTTGCAAATAAACATGACTACTGCGGCTTCACTGCGGACGTAACCGTCCGCGGACGCATCAAAGGATTTGCACTTGCCATCCGCTGACAACATTTTGAGTTTGTTGAAACGAATGGATATATCGGGGTCGAGGAGCGTGTGTGCCGTAGCCACAACTGCGGCGTCGCACAAGCCGAGACGAATATTCAGCATGGCCTCGTGCAGCGCCATAAAACTGGAGGAGCAGGCGGTGTCGATGGGGAGACTCGGGCCTTGGAGGTCGAAAGCAAAAGAAATTCGATTCGCCAACATTGATAGGAACGAGCCTAAGGGGAGGTACGGGCTAGAGCTGGTTGATCGCCAGAATGAGCGGGATTCTTCGCCGGAGGCGCCGACAAATACGCCAGTTTTGGTACCTCGGATTGTTTGGGGATTTATTCCTGCATAATGTAATAATTATTATTATCACCATTAGTTTATTATTAATCTTTGATTCTATGTCAAATTACGAACCTGCGTCGAAAATCGCCTCGTGCGTCAGCTCTAGCATAAATCCTAAATAAAGATGTAGGTATGTTATTGAGACGATCATGCGCGATGTATTTGTGAAGTACAATGATTTTAATTTAAGTATAAGGATTTTTATGCACTAACGCAATCTTGGATCCATTGCCTCAGCTTGCTTCTCATGAACTCCAAAAAATTCGGCATCAAATTTATCCAGTCCATCCAGTCTCCCCATTCTTGTCGGGATGCCTTTTAGCTGAGCATTCCAAGTTCGGTCGGCCTCTGCAAAATTATTTTTATGAATTTAAAAATTTTAAATTATTTTTAGCTCTAAATTTGTAGCGACGTCGGTCAAAGCACAGTTGGAAATCATGCATATAAATGTAACCGAAATAATTTTCAAAAATAAATTATTGCAGAAAAACATTCACTAACCACCAACCATGTCCACGCCTCCATTTAAATTCGTCCAGAATTCCTCTAGATTTCTGGACTTCGGACATCGCCCAGAAATTCCAGCAATCACAATGCTTTCTCTGTTTTCAATGACTTTCATGTTTTTATTTATTAAAAGTTTTACTTTTATTTTTGACTTAATTTAATTTGTTTTTTTATTTGAATTTTTTAAATTCTGTCAATTTCAACCTGTGTTGTATTTAATGTGATTCCTTAAGCGAATAACTAATTCACTTGAGCATAGTCACAAAAATTGTTTGCGCTTGAAGGTTCGTCGTCCAGCAAAACAAGTTTCTTGATTTGAAGATTGTAAGTTTGTCTCGATTTTATTTGTTTGTCTATTAAACCTAACCTGGACACTAAAATAGCCACACCAAACAGCTCTTTATTCTTCTGGATAATATTTGTCTGCAACGAAAATGCATTTTTAAAGTTTGATAATGAAAATTCTCCAGGTTAGTCTCTGCACTGTTAATGACTTCCAGTAAACTCTGTAAACTTGGACTTTCCACGTGTGAGATTACATGCATGCGATCATTAATAATAATAAGCGGGTGTACAACTACTGCACCTTGGTAACCATTAAAGATAAAAATTTCCCATCTATTAAAAGTGAATAATGATTACTCCTAGCAATTTTAAATATTCAAGAAAGCTTTTCAATCAGAAATAAATATTGTGGAGTGCTGTTGTGATGCACACGCTTCTAATGAATCAATGTGTTGAGATACCCTGATGCCAATATTGGAATAGGGAAAATACCTGATTAATTAGGGCACGCGCTTCCTGGTGCATATCTCACGCGCTACTCACCCGGATTTCACCATTTCATATTTCATCTATGAACTCGTAAATTCAAGGCTTTACTTAAAATAAGTATATACATCTTTTTAAATTTTGCACAAATACGGTAATAAGCATAATTATTTTAGAACTTACATACAGTCTAGTCTACTGACTTTATGGATTTATTTCCCTATGGGTCACACAATTATATGTTCTTTCATATACAGTAAATAATAGCAAGGCTTTAAAGTCTTCAGAGCTAAAGCTGGAGCGAACAACTTTTACATTTTTTTCCAATATTAATTTACAAACGCTTACTTATTGTTAAAAACTTCGTTTAAAGTTTTAGCACTCACGTTTAGCAAGTTAACACAACAATTATTCACCACGACTCTCAATTACTTTGAAGTTGCGTCTGTTGCGTGGGAAATGGTTGGTCGTATTGAAGGTGTGAATTATCCTGTAATTATTGCCGGGGTTGTTTGCGGAAGATTATGTTAATGATTAAAGACATGCATGTGCACTTGCTTAAATGTTTCAAATTCTTGACACAAATTGATAAACAAATGTTTCCACATTAATGCGAAGTATAAATAGTATTAGGTAGAATATTAAACAATCAAATTATGTAGCAAACCAAAGTTATGAGCTATAGAATTCCCATCTCCGGTCGGTCGTTCCAAATTCCATTAATGTTAAACACGTGAAACTTTAGTTTCTTTCTGTTAAGAAAGCATCCATATTAGCAATAAGGAATGTCAATTTGTGCTACGCTCCATTTCATGTGAAACCATTTGATTAGTTCATATTTGATCAGTTATTACCATCCTATGCAAATACAGTGCCAATTTCAATCAATCCATTAGTATTAGCATTAGGGTATCCATAATATCCAAAATCCCAACAGAGTTTAATTCCGTGTATTAATCCCATGAAAATGAACGAGTTGAATATAAAGACTGCATTTAAATATGAAACAATGAAACGGAATATTTATTATTCATTGCAGTCCCAATCATGGTATTTCAATAGTTCCAGACGTACACAAAGCTTATAAAAATAGTAGTAGAGTTTAATTAAAGTCCCTTTTTAGCTTAAAAAATCTACATACTGGACAAATAATACAGGTGCATTACAAATGAAGGACATGAAAACAACAATACTTTAGATTTAAATCATGTTTAATAATTAAATGAATAAATTGTTAATTAACCAAGTATGAGGTCTGCCATGGGGAAAATGAGCTCCAAACAAGGATTCCTCCCCGGGCGGAAAGGCAAATCACAGCTGGAATTTCGGGTATTCTTGCACAATAACTTCCGGACATTAACCAATTGTGGAAAATCCTGGTGGTTCTGTATAAGCAGTAAAGCACGACAGTCAGTGTGGAGTTCTTCAAGGCTCATAACACTGGAGCGAACAAGTTTAGCCAACACAGCGATATTTTCCGACCAGACGTTTAACTTGGAAATGTGCGGAAGGAAAACAAGCTTTTTCAACCGAAGATCCGCCTTTTCCGTCATGTCAGCTCTTTGAGCAACGTAATCATAAGATTCGCGGATCCGCAAGGATTTAATAACTGAGGTTTTGTTAGTATTGATAAAGCGCGGCAGCTCATTAAGACCTATTGAGGATTTCCACTCCATCAACGATGGACAAGCTGAGAACAAACTCTTCAGATCACCGGAGCTTGAGTCGAAGTTTATGGATTTGAGGTTTGGAAATATCAGCCGTCTGCTTAAAATATGCCCGAAAATATCATCAAGACCGTATCCTGATCTCTTAACGACGCTAAAGGAAGTTATTTCCTTCCACGGTAGGGCTGTCGCGTAGTTCTTATAAACATCAAAGACAAGACCGCGATTATTTTGATATTCCTCCTGATCGTACCAAGTATTAAACTGAATATCGTCATCATCCTGCTTAATGTTCAATGAAATATGAAGGGTATCCATCTTTGCAAAGATTCGTTGTAGGAGCTTCCGATTATCATCAACGGTATCCCAAACGTCCCGATCGTTGCAAATTCCTTCATCATTTGAGAAATCTAACAGGATTCCTCGGAATGGGTGGTTGCCCTCCAAAACATCACTTTCCAGCAGCTTTACTAATCGTTGAAGTTCCGATTGACCCTCAATGATGTTCATGCACAGCAATGTCGTTGCTTGACGCTTCAAAAAGTCCCTAGACGCTGCATTCAATGACTTCGAAACCAACGAGCAGTACAGAAGATCGCGGTGACTGATGTACTTAAATATCTCATCAGTAATCTGAAATTATTACATTAAAAATGTTATTAAATGCCTTTATCTTACTGGTTAAAGTTGAAATAAAAACTTCGAGCATATGTAATTAAAACGGAACTTGATGGTATACAAAATTATTTGGAATTAATTTCTTAAAAAATCTAAAAGTGTAGCATACCAAATAGTTGGACAAAATCTTGTCTAGCAGCACCTCATCAGCATTGGATTTTGCACCACCCTGGAAATCAAATGAATACCGGTGATGGTGATGGATATGGTAAAGTTGTCAATAATAAATTGAATTAGCAGAAAATTGAATAAAGAAAAGAATCTCAATTTAAAATAATACTACAGAAAGCTTTGTTAGAAAAACTAACAATTATAAGTTAAGAAACACAATTTTTGTAACAACATGTGATTGTTAATTATTATAGCAAAATTAAATTACCTAGGGTCCTTTGTCCCCATTTTCATTTCCACCTTTGTCCTCATTTTCATTAATAATCTTTTGACGCTTTTCTTGTCCCGCCATTTCCGTTCACACAGAAAAAAGTTTTGTACTTTAACCCGAAAGTCTTCTTACTTCTTTTCTTACTTTAATCTAATCAAGTAAGATTATGCATGCTCGTTCGTACGTTTAGATTGGTAAAATGTGAATAGAATAAATAAAATTTTAAATGTAGGGTAAAAGGAGTCCAAAATGCAGAAAATGAATTGTTGCAGTTGATGAGTTGATGTATGTAATTAATGTTTTTCCAACAAGAATTTTTCACGTCGTTTCAGTTTTCATCGGAACCGCCGATATTTCCTCGACCAGGTTGTAAACCTTCCGCCCGCAAAGTGGCGCTTGGCGCTTTACACGAATCGGCTTGCTACAATAAATCAACTTACCTACTTAATGACATGAATGAATGTAAAACCTGATTAACGCAATTTGATTTTAGTTGGAGTCGGAGTTTATTTGATTAAGTATTTCCATCAATTAAAATCATAAAATCGCCATAATAAGTTCATAAAACCATAAAATTACATCTCACATGATCTCACAGCAAATTACTTCCATTATCCATCTCCAAATCCAATTCTCAAAATGGCATTCATTTGGTAAAACGCAAAATTAATGTCAGCACATTTTTATCAATAATAAAAGCGGACGGATTTTAAATATTGTAACAAAATCTTCATCACAATTTTGATATTTAAAAAAAATACCAAGAGGGCTTCATGAGAATACGATAAAATAATAAAATTGCCTTTTAAATCCAGCACTGTGCGAGCTAATTGCAATATTTATTTTTTATTAGCATATATAAGCATATAACATTATAAAATATTACGGATTGATATTTTTATGTGGTTTTGTTTTTACTTTAACTTTTTAATGCACAACATTTCATAACTGTATTTATTTTATTACCAATGCATTACCACAGAAATTGAATGCATATAATTAAAGTTCAACACTTATTACATACTCGATCAATTATATTAAATACAATATTTTTAGGTAGTGCACACAAACGAAAACAAAACGCTTCAATATATAGCTTTAATAAATTCCTATTTCTACGTTCATTCTTACACTTTTAGTATTCTTTAGTCAATATTTTATTTGTACGCGCAAACGATTTTTCTAATTTATTCAGTGAAATCATGATAAGATCGTACAACAACGTATCCTAATATGTAGTAAAATTTACATTATCTTATACAATGTATAACTCTTGAATGTTTTACCACTTAAAAAACGCAAAACTAAGTATCTAAATCTGTCAAAAAGGAGAAGCTCAATTTCCCAATTTCTTCCTGCGTCAAAATTATCTTTTCCCTCTCCAAAACTTGCTTGATTTCGCTGGACATCAAAGAATCCATGCCCATTTCTGTGAGCGTCGAGCTCGAATTGACTTTTGACAGGTCCCGCACTCCCAAAATATGGCCGACTTTCTGAGCGACAGTGAGCGCCGCAGCTTTGGTTCCCTGCGCCATTTCCACTGGAACAATAGAACTGACCAACGGGAAAGATTGTTGCAAAAACAAATCCATTGTCTGCAAACAACTCTGAATTCTTTGAGGGATTGTACCACCAACAATGACATCGTTTCCGCCCATTTTGTCATGAACGACTCCCACATCCCCGATCGCCCCCCATTGAATTGCTATCCCCGGTAAATTTAAATGTCTTCTTCTTTCACAAATCCTTTCCATGGCGGAATTCGCCCAAGAATAATTCGTCTGGCCTGGATTTCCTTTTCCTGAAGCAACGCTCGAAAACACAACGAAGTAGTCTAAATCCTTAATATTTCTAGTTAAATTATCTAAAATTTTAGTTACAGTAACCTTTGGCTTTGATACAATGTCAAAATTAATTCTGGTTTGTGATTCAAATAGTCCATCTTTCAAAACCATGGCCAAGTTAAATATTCCTCCAAGTGGGCCTAAATTGTCAGATTGTTTTAAAACTTTTAAACAACCACCAACAGTTGTCATATCCTCTTGGGAAATTAAAATTTTACAGTTTCTTTGCTGCCAAGTTTGAATGCGATATTTTTGATAAGAAGTTGTTACGCCTGAGCGAGAAACAAACGTTAAATTTCTGGCACCTCGATCCACCATCCAGTGGGCCAGCTCCAAGCCAAATCCCCCGAGACCGCCAATTAAAATGTACGACTTTTTAGGATTGAAATATGTTTTCGAGAGGGATTTTAAGTCGGGGTGAGGAATATTATTAGGATCTTGATTCACTTGAATGAGGACTTTGCCGATGTGGTTGCCGGAAGCTAAGAACCGAAATGCGGATTCTAATTCGTTGTTGGCGTAGACCGTGCTCTTGAGTGGAGTTACTATTCCGGAATTTATTCCTTCTTGGAGAAGCTCCGACACATGTCGCTTTTCGTCAGGTTGACCTTGCATCATGGCGTCGAGCAGGATTCCGTGGAAAGTAACGCTCTTTAGGAATATCGCCATTCCAAGGGGGCTGTTGTTACTCAAATCGAATTTCCCTAGTGATTTCAAAATTAAATGATTAATTATAAACCCTAATTTGAGTTACCATAGTTGTTTTTTATGGTTCAGTCTAATTTTTCAAAAACAATTTACCAATTTCCAAAAATCTTCCATACTCCGCTAAGCATCTTACGGAAGCTTGCAGCATTTTCCCAGCTAACGAATTCAAAACGACATCAACTCCCCTGCCTTGGGTCATCTTCATTACATGTTTTTCGAAGCTTCTAAAACTTCTGGAATTGGCAAAATTTTCATCAGTCAGCTGCGGGAATCTCTCTTTCAAATACTCCTGCTTCTCTTTCGAACTGACTGTAGTGAAAACTTTACAATTCATACTCAAGGCAATAGCGATCGCAGCTTGACCGACACCACCTGCCCCGGAATGAATCAAGACACTTTCTCCAGCTTGTAGATCCCCCCGTACTAATAATGCGTAATAAGCAGTTGCATAAACGACCGGAACCGTCGCCGCATCCGCAAAGGTCCAACTATTCGGGATCTCCCAAGTAAATATTGGATCGGACACCACAGTAGTTGCCAGAGCTTTCGCAGGGACCATTCCCATAACCCTCTTCTTACTATTGGAACCTTCAACGAGTCCGGAAAATTCCATTCCTAAGATGCAATCTTGATCCGCCATCCCGGGAATCGCATCCGCGGATAATTTCCCAGTAGCTAACATGACATCCCGGAAATTAAGAGCAGCGTGGGAAACTCGCACTTTTAATTTCAAATCGCTTTCTGTTGATGATGGTGGACTTTGTAACCACGTTAAACTGGATAAATCGCCGGTTGTCAGGGCATTGACGTAAATTTCGGAATGATTACTTTGATAAAAATTGTCATAGTTCAGTGTGAAAGTGTAATAACTTCCCCAGCGACCATCTTGAAAAACGTTGTAGGTCAGCGCTGGTCTGATATCCTCGTTTATAGAAGCTGGATCTTCTTTTTCGATGTAACATCTTAAATTAACATTGCCAGGCTCTTTTAATAGCGTTCGGACAAATCCGATCAACCCGTCGATATCCGCCGTCGAAATTAACTCAATGTTCCGACCTTGCTTTATGATCGGTTGGAGTTTCTCCACCCAGCTAAAATCAGTATTTTCATCGGTGATCCGCACTGTTTCAAAGTTTTCTGACTCTATATTTTTCGCTTTCATCAAGCTAAAAGTGCTAGTGACTGTGTTCTTACTAGCCACGACATCAAATTTCGTAAGGTAATTTGCATTCCCATCGATCAGTTCGACTTGGAAGGAATTGATGAGCAAGTTCAAATTCAAGTTTTGCAACTGCTGCTTGCTTCCTCCATACAAAACAAATTTCGCTGGTGGAAGTGATGGCGTTACCAATGCTATAGCTGCTGGATCGATCACAATCAGAAATTCTAGTTCCGAATTAGAATTTAAATTTGAAAGTCGCTCCACTTCAAAATTTAGCTTCTCGTCTTCATCGACTTCTAGATTCTCAGCAAATACCCGGCATTCCATTTTGTCCTCAATGGATTCCACAATTGCTTTCACTTCTTCTGTTATGTCTTTCGTTAGCAAAACTGCTGAGTGATCCCCCAGAGGATGAACATTGTCCAGAAATGTGCTCACGAAGAAAGAAATTACGTGATCCAGTTCCTGATGCTCTTCGGGGAGATCGAAGAATGGGGAAAATATTTGTCCCTCCAGTAGAGGTGAATCTTTTATCGTCTTTTTGGTCGAAGTGAGGTGAACGCCGCGAATTTCCACACCTTTAAAAACAAAATATAAATAAATAAATAAAATATTTAAATAGAAACAACATACCTAAATACAAAATAAATCTAAACAAATACAAAATAAATCTAAACAAATACAAAATAAATCTAAACAAATACAAAATAAATCTAAACAAATACAAAATAAATCTAAACAAATACAAAATAAATCTAAACAAATACAAAATAAATCTAAACAAATACAAAATAAATCTAAACAAATACAAAATAAATCTAAACAAATACAAAATAAA
>JAQGAK010004972.1:0-11047 GCA_034696945.1 Lipothrix lubbocki | reverse complement strand
TAATAACAAAATAAATAAATAATAACAAAATAAATAAATAATAACAAAATAAATAAATAATAACAAAATAAATAAATGGGAAAATAAATAAATAATAACAAAATAAATAGATGAAAAAATAAATTGAAATTTTTTTCAAAAACAAAATTAATTCCGAGGCGCTTCTGAAAACCTTGAATTTACCAACGACCGCGTGCAATGACGTATGTTCGTTAATCCCGACCCGAAAACCGTAATTCGTCCTATTTATTTGACCCTCCCGCAATTAAATAAGATAGCTAAAATGGTTTCCTTCGACTGTTTCCATTCCACATTCCATTCCCCGTGAGTGGCAAATCAAACGGAGCCCACCAACGCAAAACCAAAAAACAAACACAATTGTCCTATTAAAGAATTCTGGAAGAAAAAATCCTAAAATTCTGGGATTTAGCAACTCAACTCTTCTCTATAACATTTACGCTATTCATTCATCCGGAGTTTCCCTCCTACGAACAAGCAACCGTACTTTTCTATTTCCCGCCAAATAATGAGATTCGGAAGAAAGAGGAAAATGAGAAAAGGAGCGTCGGCGGCGGACTGATATTGGATTTCAGATTTTTTGTGTATAAATAAAATGTTGGTAAAATTGATTTTTTCAAATATTTCCCTGCTTTCACTATATGGGAGAAAGTACGGAAAAGAATGGTGGGAGGTTCGGTTTTTCAAATTTAGCAGCGCGGTAAATAGGAAAAGCTATAGAGAGGGCAAGGGTAGGAGGACAATGTATAAAAGATGAACAAAATGGCTGAGAGAATTTATTTCCGGTCCATGGGACATGAGACCAATAAATGATCCCTGAAACGATGAGTTCTTCTGAGTAAAACGATGATGAGCGAAATACTCGTGGGTCCATTTCAAATAATTGAGTCATTTATGTGCGTTGATTCCTAATAATCAATACAAAGGACCGCAGCAGCATCGTCCGAATTCACTCAACGGATCATTTTCTCTTGGTCCTCGCATTTCTATCGTTATAACGTCGTTACCGCTAAAATGGTCTTGGAATTATTATTCGTATTGATATTGAGAGAACGGTTTTCACTATATTCACACCAATTGTGTTGGGAAACTACTAAATATTATTAACGACACAATAAATATGAATTAAATTAATACAAAAATTGATGCAAAAATTGATACAAAACTGATACAAAAATTGATACAAAAATTGATACAAAAATTGATACAAACATTGATACAAACATTGATACAAACATTGATACAAAAATTGATACAAACAAATTACACACCTGGAAAATCTTGCCGAACCAACCCAAATTCGTAAAGTTCATTTTAATATCCTGGAATTTCAAATCCATCTCAATATGCTGAACTTTGAGGTAGCCTTCCTCCTCCACATCGAACTTCCCTTCGACTTCCGTCGTCACATTGTAGACAATGACGCTGAAATTCCCTCGGGCGGATTGCCACCAACTGGCCATGGAATAAATCCCGAGGATCTGAACTTCACTGAGCGACACGGCTCCACTGACCTAGTGTGTAATTTCGGATTAACAAATTTTGATATTATAAGTTTTCATTGGTCAGGGAAGGTCCTGGGTCATGCAATAAAATACCTTTAGAGCAGACAGATCTGATCGTACATGTTCTAGACGAAATCGTCTCAGTCCGTACACTTTCAGGTTCTCAAAATTCATTTTTGTCCCGGAGAATTCCTGCTGCAGGTCAGGGATCGGCATGGGATCCGGAATGTGATTACCAAGTTCATCGGGAAGGCCCAAGGGATCCTCCTGTTTGTAATGTTGGATCAAACTTTTCACATATCCGTTCAGTTGTTCTGCCGTTGGTTTCTGGCTCAGGCCCTTAAATGCGTCTTTGAATTCATCGACGGAAGCTGCAAGGGAAAAACAAATAAAAAATAATAATCAAATAATATAAAATTAATTTTATATAGTATTAAATATAATTATACATAATTAATTAATATAAATAAATAAAAATAAATAAATAATAACAAATATGTAAGTAAATAATAATAAATAAAAATAAATACATAAATAATATTAAATAAATAATGTAAATAAATAACAATAAATAAATAATAATAAATATATAAATAATTAAATACTAATTTTAAAATTCATCAATAATAACAATATATTTGTAATATAATTGTACACAAAATACATTAAAATAATTTAAGAAATTGTACTTTGGGCAGGAGTTGATCCAACAGTGGTAAATATAAATAGCAGCGACAAAGCTAAACATTTGATTAACATTCTGAGTTTAAAATAAACAAATGAGGTATTTTGTTTTAATGAACAGAGAAATTATTAATTGATTTTATTCAAAATTAGTTTTGTACTTTTTAATTTTAATAAATTCAGTGTTTAAATAACTGCGTTGAAACAACCAGAAGCTATAATATCAGAGTTAAAAAGGATCAAATTTGTAATTATTAACAATGCTAACAAATGCGTTCAACTTTATAGTTCAGTTTCATATTGTTCAAGGATGATCGTGAATATTAATAAATCGAAGATCATAAGTATATGCTTACACTTTCAAAATTATATTATATTACCTAAAGATGTATTTCTCTAATCTTCCAGTGAGTAATCCAAATCCAAGGAACAAAAGGTCAAAAGATCACATTTAATCTTTACCCGTGAAAGATACCACAGCATTTTAATTCGTTTATTATTTTCTATATATAAACGCAACTCATTTAATCAATGATTTGATATTCTTTCTTGTAACGGTAAAGCCTGGGAGGGCAATGAATGAATGACGATTTTTCGTATGCATAATAGAGTGTTAATTTATGTATGTGAGTGTACATGAATGAAATTGCCTTGAATTTAACAATTTATACAAATGTACTTACGATACGACTATCAAACATTTACAATGTTACATTTACATTATAATTATAAAGATTTTTTTGTGTTAAATAGAGCTCATATATCTTTAAATCTCATGATTTTTTGATCGTTATACAGTGCGGATGAACTCAAGAAACGAAGACATGTTTATATTTTTGTATTAATTTTTGTATTAATATTTGTATTAATATTTGTATTAATATTTGTATTAATTTTTGTATTAATTTTTGTATCAATTTTTGTATCAATTTTTGTATCAGTTTTTGTATCAGTTTTTGTATCAAATTTTTGTATCAGTTTTTGCACCAATGTTTGTTTTTATACGTTGTTAGTTGGCACGGTATAACGTAGAAGAATAAAATTAAATGATTTTAATTATTAACTACATAAGCAGAAGAGCATTGATGGTGACATTGGACACAGATATTAAAACTATGAGAAGAACGTCCTTGCGGAAAATATACAAATTCCCCACACTGATTCCCATGGGCCGCAACGACCTGATCTGTTTCTCGAAAACCCTATTTTTCCTACCAATCGTACTGTAATTTCTCCACGATAAAATAAATTCCAGGGACACGGAGTTGACGTTTCCCAGCTGGGTGTACACGACGAGGTCGCTTAGCAACAGGAACCAATTGATGACTGGGAAGGCGGCAAATGCAGGCAGAGGGACGACATCGTGGAGCTTGACCACCACAAAAATCACGATGGACTGTATGCAGATATTAAAAATCTTGTAGCATGGCCACATGATGGCGGAAGTGCAGCTGTTAAAGTGAGCGCAGACTGTTTGGAAAATCCTGTACTGCTTGATTATTTCATTTCCACGTGGTGGTTTGGTTTCCATTTTCAAATAGGAATTTCTATTTAAATTCAATACAAAAAGCCACGATGAAATAAATCAATAATTTTTGGAAATTGAAAATATATTTTCACATTGTTAAAGCACCGAATAAATAAAATAATGAATAAAGAAATTACCGAATAAAATTTTGCATCCAAAATCGATTCATTGTAACGTAGAGTAAAGTGAAATAAACGCAAAAATAAACTGATAACGTGGCAATTGTGAACAAGTTTGCATCCAATATCAGCGCAATACCAAACAACCATTTTGAATACCAATTGTTTGGTGGAACTGAATAAATCCAGTAGCGAGAATTTCCGTTTTGAGCTATTTCAAGGAAAAGGAAAAATATTGTGATGAGGAAAATCGAAGCGTTTAGGTTCATTAGAACGAAATCACAGCCGTCCACCTTTGGGATTTTTATTTTCTTTGAATATTTTTCTGTAAGAAAATATTGTCATTTCAAAACATCGGTTTCTATTAAAAATTGTATTTTTTTCAAATTATTTCAATAACAATTAATTTATTACATTTAAAAATAACATTTTTGAATATACCATGTAAAGTCCGATCCAAAAGCACAATGTTATTAAAGCACTGCGAAATTTCCTTCCGACGCAGAAACGAATTAAGTTCAAATATTGAAAAGCAGAAATAGGCACAAGTGAAAAATAAATCTAGGACCAAATCGCTAATAATAACTCGGCGATCATCGCGAAGAAATCCATTTACGAAGCTGAACATGATAAAGATTGAATTTGCCGCCATATAAATTACGCCTAGCCCCCAAAAGATGTAGCGACAAGTGCTAATATTTCTCGTCTCTAATGTTCTAGTGGTTTGGTTGTAATTAAAGGGGAGACTCGGGAAGAAAGTGTTGCATTTGAAAAAGAATTTTAAACTTGAGTAAGTGTTCGGGCTTAACATTATTATTGACGATTTGTATACGCTTTTCGCAGTTGGAGTGTCTACTATATATTTAATAATCTTTAGTAATGTCCTGAAGGTGACATGACCTGATTGGTCTGTTTCAAAGGCAAAAACTAAACGCGTCGGGAAAGAGCTTGTTCCATGTTCAACACGACGACGCTTAACAGAAGAAACCAAATTTTTAGCAATTATGACAAAATTAGCGGAAGTGTGCAGTGGAAATTGAAATCACGTGTAGATTGCACAACAGTACAACACACATAACTTCTTGACTTGTTAAAATAAACGTTGGGACATATGTCTTTAAATTACTCGAGTAATTAATTCATTCCCCTTCAACATGTGATATCGACTTTCAAATTTGGACTGTACATATAAACAGTACTATAAATTGTCCCTAGCTTATGTAAAAACATAATCAAATACATTGCAATAGTATTGTTCAATCACTGAAAATTATTTAAACGCCGTAAATGACGCTTGTTAAGCAATTTTAACATGGTCAATTTGTTAATGTCAAACCAAATTAACTAATGATAATTGCTATTCTCAGTAATTTCGAAACTTTTAGAATTCAGCACGTGAAAATTGACAACACCATGAAAATTTAATGTTGTAGCAAAAAGTGTTGACGAAAACAGTTAAATTTATTAGATGATATAACTTTTTTTTTATAATTTCTGTACTTTTATCGATTTCTCTAAAAACTTTTGGATTTGGAAAAATTGTGTCTTCGGTGAAATATTTCTTTGCTTTAGGAAAACTTTAAAACATGTAAATGTAAATTCCAACGAAGTTACACGTTACAGCCAGAGAAATAGTATATTTTAATTAATCAATAAATTTAAAGTTCATCAAAAAGCATCCAAAATTCAATATACAATGAATATAAACTAACGAGCATCTGTAAACCCAGCTGGACAAAAAATTGAAAATAAAATAAAATTCGGAATATTGGCAAAGTTTTAAAATGGCGGGAATTCAAATCAAAGACCAAGGAACAAGCCCGGCTGAAAACGTTCCCAGTGACGTTGACGATGAGTGTTTAAGCGAATCAGAGACGGAAGCTGACGATGAAGAAGAAGAAGATGACGATTACTTCGCAAACTCTTTGAGAGCTACTAAAGGAAAACCATTTTACACCCTGGAAAACGCTCGACTCTATCCGGAACTCCGCCCATATTTTAAAGCTCCACTTCCTGCTGCTGAAACGTCTGAGCGCCAAAGTTTGAATCGTCAGAATCCCGCCATTTATCCAAATCCTGGCGTTAATGATTGTCAACATCGTGAAAACAACACCACAATTAATTGTTGCAATCCCGAAGCCTGCACATCCGGTTATGGCGATGGTCGAAGTGCTTCTTGCTATTCTCCTGATTGCCACCGAAATTTCACGGCTTATTCGCAATCTTATGGGCGCGCAGGCGCAGAGAAAAAAAGGCCTCAATTTCCCCAATCCCATTATGCAGAAGAAATTTCAAAACCAACAAATTTACCGCCAATAACGGCTACGACAGGAACCAACACAATTGTGTCTTTTGATCAAATTGTTATTACGGAAAAGCAAAAACACGGATTGGATGGATTTCAAAATGGATGCGCAGAATTTCATTTGGCGAATGGCGGGCATTTCAGCAACAATTGCAATTATTTTATTCAAAATAACGCCAAGGGCAAGCAAATCCAGCGGATGGTATCCAAATATGGGAATCATTTTTCAACTCAGAGGGATTTAAATTTTAAAAATGGCGGAACGATCCCAAAGCTTAATTTCTACAGATATCCTACGTATCCAGTTCCCTGTGGAGCTGAAATCCGCTCCATGCTCGCTCCATTCAGACGTTTCTTTTAAATTTGAGCGCCTTTTGTGCGTCCATATTTGTATATTTTTATTATTCCATTGCACATTATTGTAGTAAATAAACATGCGCCAAATTTTCAAATCCTTAAGAATTACATATAAGTACAAATTGAAAACGATTTTGAGATTTATTTGATCCAAATTAGAAATTAATATTTATCAATGAAAATCTTTTAAAAGCAATTTGTTTGATGATTTAAAATTAGTTCGTATTTAATAATAAAATATTTAAATGAAGAAATTAACCATAAACCGCAACGGGCTTATGATTCGGGTACCCTCCGTAAAATGGCGGGAGGGACTCTTTCGGGAATAATTTCAACATTTTCGGGATCCATGTAGCATTGTTCGTGCCAAATAGTTCCGTGTTCTTCATCGCTGCTCCCAGGATTGGAGTCAATAATTCTAATAAACGTTGGCTGATGGCGTCCACTATAATACAAAATTTTGTGCACAAAATTCTTTTTTATCGTCAAATTACATTATGGTTAATATTATGTTCATTATTTCAGAACAAAATGAATGAAATTCAGAACAAATTTTTTGAATTTAAAAAAAAATAAAATGGCAAGGATTAATATTTTTAAAACATTACTCCATGATTTTAACAAGGGGGATATAATTTAGTTATAGACTTACAATTTAACATTACACCCTTAGACATTGTCTTTGCCGCTATTGCAACATCAGCAGCTCTTCGGATGACGAAACTGATTGCTAGAAATGGAGTTTTAAAAATGAGCGTTCATAAATTTTAGAATTTTGTGTTCACGAGAATCTGGCGGATAATTAATAAATTATTGTAATTCGATATTAAATTAAATTCCTCTAAACTATTAAATTATGTTCTATTAACATTCGGAATTACTTTTCAGATGCGTAATTTGAGAAAGCGAGTATCCATCCAGATCTAGAATTACACAGCCTTCCGTAACCGGACGTTCAGGCGTGCTCCTGTAATAAAAAATGCAATAAAATGCAATAAAAAGTTTTTAATTTTCTTTAATTAAAAAAAATTGATTATTATGAAATAAATTTTGTTTTTTTTAAATAAATGACTAAAAACTATTTTTCCGTAGTATGTATAACGCTTATACCTCAAGGAAATGGATTGATTGTAACGATACAGAGCTTGATCAATGTATTTGTCCATAAGTGGAACATTCTCGCCCCCGGCGTCCAAAATATCTCTCACGTCCCATTTACCAACTTCACCGATCCAGACTATGGGAAATTATAATTGGAAATTAAATTTTTAAAAAAATTAGATGTTGAAAATATTTTTAATAATACGATAAAAACAACGGCGGAAATAGTAAAAGTTCATACTAAACAAAATAAATATTATCATATTTATTTTTACTAAAAAATTAATTTTACTTGGTCGATTCTCTTCATCAAATCCACTCAAATAATACACCATGCGCTTGCTCAGTTCTGCTGGAGGCTTCCACGATTCCAGATCATTTACTGTTGGTTCCTTAACAAAATTTTTAATGTTTGGAGTTAAAAAAAATTACGCTTCATAAAGGAGTACTACTTTATTTATGATAATCCTTAAACCCTTAATTTATAATTTTTTTAAATCCTTATCCTTACCCCATCTGCCGCAGCAATTTCGCAAAATCCGGAGGAAATTGTTAATAACACAGTTGCTCCAATCCACGTGATAGCATTGAGCGGCATTTTCGAAGAATAATTGGAAAATTTAACAATAATAAAATGTTAACGGGATCAAATTTTTATTCTAAATTATATGTATCTTACTATAATGATGGTGTTTTACTGATATAGTTTTCGATTTATTTATTTTAAAAGAAAGAAGTAGTAAATATATTATAATTTTATTTTCCCTTTCAATCCCGAACTTGTTTTATCCGTCTAATTTCTTCTAAGTTCTCTGTGACTGCGAGGATTTATTTATATTTTCGCCTGACAACAGAAAAATGATGTATAAATGTACAAATATAAGATATGTATTGCATCATTGCATGTACTAATTATTTGTGATACGAGCTTAATATAATTAACAGGGTTGTGGGAAATTTCAATTTTCCCTAGAATTTCCACAGTTTTTTATGATCTTTTTTCACTTCCTATACACAATGTTAAATGTGCTTATATGTATATCTTTATGATTTCCAGCAATATGCAGTGGCCTTCATTTCAAGGAATGCTATGAGAATTATAACAATTATTTATTATTATGACATTCCATAGATGTATAAAAAGATGTTTTTGCGATTTGTAATAAACAAAAATAATATTACGGTGGTACGGATTGCATTTGAAGAGAAATAAGATTTTCCCCAGGATATTCAAAAATAACTATAAAAGCGATGATAATCATTTGTAGGACTTATCACCATTTTAAATAGTACATTAACATTGAATTTCACGCTTTAAAATTAGATTTCACATTAATAGTACAAGTGTGTTGATGGTTGATGCAAATAATCTCTTCTTTTTATTTTTTATCCATACACAGCAACTGGCTTGAAATTCTTGTAGCCCCCATAAAATACAGGAAGGGATTCTTTGGGCAGGGTCTTGAGTAATTTGGGGATCCAAGTTGCATTATTCGTCCCATAAATCTCCGTCTTCGCCATCGCTGATCCCAAGATCGGCATGAGAAGGTTGAGGAGACGCTCGCCGATGTAATTTACTGAAATAAATATTAAGAATTTTAAATAAAAAATAATAATAGATTTTTAAAATTAAAAAATAATAATTGTTAGATTTAAAAATTTAAAGATAATAATTCTCAGATTTTAAAAATTAAAAATATTAATAGATAGATTTTAAAAATTATAATAATAGATTTTTCAAATTAAAAATAATAATAGATTTTTCAAATTAAAAATAATAGTAGATTTTTCAAATTAAAAATAATAATAGATTTTTCAAATTAAAAGTAATAATAGATTTGTAAAGTTAAAGAATAATAATAGATTTGTAAAGTTAAAGAATAATAATAGATTAATAATAAAATAAAATTTAACAATAATTTATTATTGTATTTTTTAAATTTTAAATAATTAAAAAATTGTTACCGTTAACCATATACCCCCGTGCCATTCTCTTCGCGACCACATTGACATCTTCAGCTTTGGCGAGGACCCATTGGACAGCTGGAAAAATATGCACAAAAAAAATAATAAAATTTTTAAAAAAATCACATTTTTTAAATTAATTAATAAATCTCTATTTCTATTAATTACTCTTCATATGGCTAAGTTGTCGCATGTCATAGCCCTCCATGTCTAGGAGAACGACTCCTTCAGTCACGGGAAGTTCTGGGGTGCTCCTTAAGAAATAATTAAAAATTAAAATATAAATATTTATTCAATATTATTATTATAATATTGCTTTATAAAAATACAATAATTTGTTAAATGTTTTTTTAATTATTAATTTCAAATAATAGCGCTCACCTCAAAGACAAGGATTGATTGAACCGATACAGCGCCTGATGAATGTGTTTATTCAACTCGTCCAGCTCTGAACTCGGGCCCTTGTCGAAAATGTGACGGGCGTCCCATTTCCCAGTCTCCGCAATCCAAACTATAAATAAGGATAATAATTTTAAAATAAATAATTACAATTTTAAATACTTTAAAGATCTTACTTATAATTTCATTTTTCATTAATTTTTTAAAATGATTTTGGTTTTATTGAAATTAAACCTACTTGGTCGATCTTCATCATCAAAACCGCTTAGGTAATAGACGAAATTATTTCGGACATTTGGAGACGCTTCCCAGGTGTCCAAATCGTCGTATTTCTGTAATGTTTGTACAATAATTGATTTTAAAAAAATTTGGTTTTATTTTTAATTTTAAAGAATTAAAAATAAATACCTGATCTTTGGTAGCAGACAAGGTTTCTGAACTGATAATTACTATCAATAAACTTAAACCTACTGCCCTTGAGCAAATCATGGTAAATTAGTACAAAAATAACGATTTTATTTAAATAATAATGAATAATAGTGAATTGAAACTGAAAACATCAATATTTTATATTTAAGAAGCAAGGGACTACTCTTATTCAACCCAAATTCTATTTTATTACTAAAATAAAATAGAAGATGTAAATTGCCAGAGCTTTACATATTATGCAGAGGAGAAAATAAACAATAAATAACTGTAAATACCTGTATTTCTTGAGAATCAAATAGTAACGACGATGACGTTCGGAAACAGTTACAGTTCTTGGAATAATAATATAAGACTTTCGGAAAATCCGGTTTTCTACGATTGTTACCGATTCGATCGAGTAAAAATGTAAAAAGGGCACAATATGAAGAACCGGTTCATTTATGTTAAATTAAAGGTGCCCATGGTGAGTTTATTAGGGAAGGATACTTTTACAAGTGCAAGTAGGCAGACTCAACAAATTTGACACTTGTGGAGCAACTTTTTTGTGCAATAATACAATATACACTGGAACCTCGCTATAAGAGAACGCTATAAATCACCAAAATCTGCCTTTTATATAGAAATTCTCTTATATAGA
>JAQGAK010004971.1:0-11052 GCA_034696945.1 Lipothrix lubbocki | reverse complement strand
TACATGTATACAAGACATTTATTCACATTTCCAGTTTCCAGAGCGGGGGAATCGGCAAGAGTGTATACTACACAAGTTACTTTTGCATTACAAACTTTAAAAATAATATTCGAAGCTGTAGTCATTCTTGTTGCATTTGATGTAAATTGGATACACTATCATGGATTGAAGAATCCACAGAATTCCTATGCTATTTCATCTTTTTACCTTCCGGGAATATTTTAATTAAAAATGGAGATCAAAAGGAGTAGGAAATTTAAATTAAATTGAATATTTGCTAATGCTTTTGATCTCACTATTTTTAATTTTTTTTCTCCTTCTACTGCGGTCGTTCCTTTCATTTTCTAGTTCAAAAATCTTGATAAATTCAATGCCTATACAATGTATGTACATACAAATTGTGGAACACAAATAGGAATTTATTAATAAAAGATACATTGCATATATCCCTAAAACAATTTTTCCAAAACATTAATTCGGTTGTTTGGATTATTAATTTATATGAACATTGTAATTTCATAGCAATTTTTGTTCCTTTGTTGGCCCACAGAAACTCGAGCCCTCGCCCAAGCACTGGGTTGGACGCCGCCAGCGACAGGTAATTACCGGGATAGGAACGTAGCCGGGATGATTTCGTCTGCTGCACTGGGACCAGGTTTTAAGAGTCCAAAGTACCAGACATTCGTCCAGCCACTGACAGAGCATGAGATTTACCTTCGGAGGGCGAACAACTACAATCCCTCCTGGCTCTGGACGAACATGGGCTTGGGGAGGAAGCGGCGATAGATTAATGCGGAATTAATGTTTTATTTGGCCAAACAGAAGGAGCGTCGAAAATCCATAACACAAGAAGTCGAGTCCTATAAAAATGCAGAAAATTCTTTTCAGACAAATCAAGGGAATTCCATAATAATCTATGCAATTTTACTATGTTGCAGACTTATGTATATGTTTAATATACATATGTACGAACAATCCTAAATGCATATAAAAGAAATGTCCTATTCTCCATATATGTGAAATAATTCTGAATTGACACAATCCTCCTGTAAAAGAAAATGCATATATTATTTAGTAATAAGGAAATCCTGATTGTAAAATTACATCTCATCGTCAATCTGCAAAAGGAAATCCTATAAACGCGAAGACAAGTTTATTATTAGAAATATTAAATCTCGTAGTAAAAATCACGTCTTATATGTTCCAAGTGTGTGTACGAATACATGGAAAACACTACCCTTTAAAAACTTCTTATTTTAATAATTTTTTTATATATTTTTTTAAAATTATTTTTAAAAAAATTTTAAACTATTAATTTTTAATTATTAAATTTTTTTAAAAATTATTTGTTTTGAGAATATTTGAGATTTGAGAAAATATATTTCTCTGAAAATAATTTTGAATTATTTCGGATTAATATTCCAAGGATGTCTATATTATTAAATTTCGAAAGGTGCAATATTAAAAAAATTAATGTGAAAAATTAAATGCGAACTATACACTCTATACCTTATAAATGTATGTATTCCTATAATAAATCAATATGTATATATGTTATATTATACAACGCGTACATATTTAATTGTTAAAAATTGTTAAATTAGTGTATATGTATATATGTGGATATAATATGTACATATATATTTAATTCAGTTAAATAGCGGAGCGGGAAAAAATCCGCAAAATTTTTTTTGAAAATTTGTGATTTTATTTTGGGATATTATTATGTATATCATGGAAGCTTGTACATTATATTCTATATACATACATATGTATATCTATGTATACTGTATACCTATACTATTATTATTCTGAGTAATTACAATACATAATAAGTTATAATTATAATTTTGTATTAATAATTATCATATAAAATTATTATTGTAATTACATTATATAAATGCTTGGTGGTGGCTAAAACACATGAAAAGACGGATCTCCAAGCAAGTTGTGCCAATATATAAAAATACTAAAAAAATAAATTTGAAAGAAGATAAAAAATATACATAGGAACATAAATAAAAAGATTATTAGAAAAACTTGCCTGAAGATCCCAAACAGAAATCCTTGCATTTGTTTTAAATAGCGACGCACTGATTATATATGATTAAAAATTAATAGGCGACGCCGTCAATATAACATGTATATAGATGTTATATATACATACTATATATGTATATTACCAAGTATTCCATTATAAACCTATATAAACTTTACTGTGTGTATTAGATATAATTATATATATATTGTAGATATTTATTCCATGTATTATAAATCATAAAGTTTAGAAAAATGTAATATATTAGAAATATTCCAATATTATCTGTAATACCCACTGTGGATTAATACAAATATTTGCATATAATTGTACATAGCAGTAGCAATGTATTTTTATTGTACATTTTAGACCGGGAAATATAAAAGGATCCTCGTAGTATACTATTTAAATAATAGTCAAATGAATTTGGTGAACAAGGAGCATTTATTTTTTAATTTATTGTCTTTTACCTAAAGGCGTATGTACTCCACGTATTTTACCCTTGAATGAATATTGTTGTCATCTCTGATCTTTGAAGTCATATAAGTCACAAAAGCATATAATAAATATACATATGTATATGCACATGTTATATATATTGCTATTTCATCGTCTCATATGAATTTCACATTTTTTACAAAATCCAATCAAAAATTGATTGTGTGCTCACTGGCATTGCATTATAAAGGAACACATGTTTTCTGTATTATTGGATAACGCAATAATGACAATGTCTGCGACGAGTCTTACAACGCCTACGCTAATCAAATATTCGGATTCAACCTATATGTACTTGTCTCATCTAAACAACATAAGGAAATAAATGTCAAAGGAGTTGCAAATTAACTTTTTTCCAATTCAAAGGCATACGTAAATAACAATAAAATCAAGTTCAGTGGAGCAATAAAAGTACTAAATTGACATTCTGATCTAAATTGAAAGGCTAATCAAATATTAAAGAAAAGACAGCTTCAGGGAACGTACGTTATGGTGGAGATGCAAAGTGGGCTATTTCCATGTGAACTTTAAATACAATATCAGATATCCACCATTGAATTAAGGGCAAAAATGGGATATCCAAATACATTAAAAAAAGGTTAAATTGCATTAAAAAATGAAAACGGAGGGAGCTTTTGTATTTAAAATTTCAACTGCAAGGCATTGTAAATTAAAATGGAGTTATCCCATCTTGCACTTACAACAACCTTGGTGGATGTCCTACACTTTGCAGCTAGGGACGCTCATGGAGATAGAACATTTTGCATCTCTGCCTACCCTATCTGTACCGTCGTCCCACTCCCACCTGTCATCAATACCATGCACATGCATGAAACCAACCCAAAGTTGCATTTTCTATGTATTTCCCCAAATTCTATTGTTGAACATTTGAACAATTTAAACGCTAAAAGAACAAACAAATAGGAATGATGATATTAAGATTCGGCGGTTGTTTGCATCTTATCGATTATTCGTGTTCTTGAATACCGTTGTGTGACGTTAGTGATGTTATACACATCGGCATTAATTATTTCTGAATAATATTCCAGTTTAATTACTCAATCATTATCTTATTTGATTAAATTCTAAAGTATTACGTCATTTCCACATGTTCAACTTATTATTGATGAAAATGTTATACTGAGCTTCGTTTATTTTGTTGATGCTCAAAAAATTGTCGAACTAGCCAGCATTACATGCTCTACGAGTTTGTTATTTAGCATTCGTGCAACGTCGAACTTCCTAAATTTGATGATTGGTGTTTACTATATATATTTAGTCAAATTCATTTGGATGAGGTACATATATAGGTCCTTGACTGACCTGTATTTTGACAGGAAAACAATTTTCAGTATTTCTCTTATTATAGTCAATTTTCTTATTTCCGTGAACCTACTAATAACTTCTAATAACTATGGAACATAATATGTTAGTACCTGCTACATTCATATCTAAACGGGTTACTTCTTACAGTATTCTTCAACAAAGTTTTTACATTCTTTAGTTGTTTGCAGTATCTTCCAAAGAGTTGTCATCAAATCCAACGAATGACTGCACCTCATGACACACGACACATGAAGTAAATAACTTTTACCGATAATGGCATATGAACAACTGCACTGAATTGGATAAATTATCCCCTTCTTTGTATTATCCGGACAATTGTGGAGATATAATACATACAGATAAGTCTACAATACATTATTCTCTCGTTTCTCGTGAAACTAAAAAGTTCATCACACGACCCGAAGCGGCACGGCATATATGTACATAGCACCAAATGGGTTAAACATAACCCGAAAAATATCTTTCCAATAAAACTTAGGTATTTATGCTACAACCATATACAAAATTACTTCTTGTGTTCATACATACATACGTATAAACACGATGTTATGTTAAAGTGAACATCCATTTTGAATTGTAGAATTGTAGGAAATCGTTGCTTATACATACATAGTTAAGTAATTTAGACTGAATTCGACTAAAGATTTTATCTACAGAGATATAGTTCAATACATTCTATGCGTATAATTTGTAGCTTATTACAACAGTCCAACAACTCACATGACACATATATTTATTGATTTGAAGGGAAACAATTTGTGGAACATAAATTTCCCAATAATAATTACTAATTACTATTATTATTACCGTTCAAGTTTGCTGGTTGAAATTACTCTACAGTTGCTAAGTTTATCTATGTATATGTTTATATGTAATTCACAAGTATAACCACTACATAAATCTACCATTTAGTAGGTCAACTACATTATATGTTACTAAGTCAGTTGAATTATTGGCGCTATTTATTTAGAACTACAACTGTACTACAAACTGTGTGCCTGACCCTAGACATTACAAATAACTACATAGTAAGTATAGTAGGTGGTATCCTAGAACATAGCCTACTGATCCCGTCATTTTTCAAATTTAATAACCAGAATCCGAAGTTCGTGCTCAGACAAATGCACTCAATTTTAAGTTCCAACATCCCACCATTTTTATTGTTATGCTCCACCGTTTACCCATACACTACGTATATGCCCTATTATTTAGTGTTGGCATTGGTCACGATCATGAGGCTGCCCACGTCCCGTCGTTTTTATATGATTACTGCAAGGTATGGGGACACGGCGCTGCATGGTGTTGTGGATTTTCCCAGGACAAAACACCGAAATAATGGAGTTGATTAACAGCTGCACAGCAAACAAGGACATATATAACACATACGAAAACGAAAGGAGAAAATTTCGTAAAATGGTTGTTGTGTTTGTAGGACTCAAAATAAGCTTATGCGTATGGACAACGCAACTGGAGATTTTCATCGTGGGAAGACAAAGAACCAAGCTATGCTGTCAAAGATAAAGACCACATAGGGCTTCAAAATTTGGGAATTTGGGACAACAATGGATGTCAGAGCATGACCTTCAGTCATGTATAGTTCCCCACTTTATACTTGTATACTTACATTACAGATACGTAACTACTACTAACGTATGTACGAACCTTTAAGGTAAATGTGTAATTAGCTTTACGTCATATGTCAACATATGTTCATAGGAACTTGGTAAATATTAAATAGACCTGGTCAGCATCAACAACAATATTTGTTGTTATCACCACCATTGTAAAGGCCGACCAGAAATTAATTTTCTGGCTATTCAAAGAGAAGAGCTGATGATATTTTAGGAGGGAGTATTGTATTAAAAGGTCTGGATAAATCAAAGAGGTGATCAGCTAAGATTAGAACGGCGGCCCTTTTCTCTTCTTCGCTTCCATACGCACGGTTATCCGTGTTAACAGCAACAGGTATCTGAAGAAGGGATTCGTTCACAGCAGCGTAAATGCATTACACTTTTATATGGCTAATTCAGCATTTCTGTTTTTTCTGATTTTCGTTTGATTTAACGCAAGAACGTATTTATACACTGAACTCTCGATTTAAGAGACCACTATAAATCACTAAAATCAGTAATTTTAAAGGTGTGTGCTCATATAGAGAGTAGAGCTCTTATATATTTAACTAT
The DNA here is from genome assembly GCA_034696945.1 of Lipothrix lubbocki. Taxonomy (NCBI): domain Eukaryota; kingdom Metazoa; phylum Arthropoda; class Collembola; order Symphypleona; family Sminthuridae; genus Lipothrix; species Lipothrix lubbocki. Next base: position 4,986 of record JAQGAK010004971.1, on the reverse strand, counting down.
GTAAGACATGCGGGCACAATGGATCTCTTAAAAGAGAGTTTAACTATATGAAGGTCTCCTAAATCTTATATTGAGGTCTCTTACAAACATTTCTCTTATATGGAGGTCTATTATATGGAGATCTATTATATAAAGAACTCTCTTGTCTCTTATATGTATTGAGGTCTATTTTACAGAGTTCTCTTGTCTGTTATATTGAGGCCTCCTATAGACACTTCTCTAACAAAGAGTTCTCTTATATGAAGGTCTCTTATACAGATAACTTTCTTTTATAGAGAGCTACTATGCAGCTCACTTATGTGGAAGTCTCTGTTACAAATAGTTCTTTTATCTGGAGTTATCTTGTCGAGATTGCTTACTTAGACACAGTCCGTTGTATGGATGTCTCTTATAGAGAGAGCTCTCTTACGAAGAGAGGCCGTTGTATGGAGGTCTCTTTTAGAGAGAGCTCTCTCTTACGGAGTGAGTTCGTTGTATGGAGGTCTCTTATAGAAAGAGCTCTCTCTTACGGAGAGAGTCCGTTGTATGGAGGTTTCTATTAGAGAGAGCTCTCTTATGGAGAGAGTCTGTTGTATGAACGTCCCTTATAGCGGCTGTCAGTTGTATCGAAGTTTCGTATAGAGAGAGTTAGGTGTACAATAAGTATTAGTAGCTATAGGTACTATTTATTAGTATGACATCATGTAAACAGTCCACCTCCAACATTTGGTTTATTGCTTGGATTCCGCCCACCGCGTAGTTTCTAAACGAAAATAAATCCCATTTTTAAAATTAATTGTTCGGGATGTATTTACAAAGCTTTCCAATATAATATTGTAGAAAAGCTGAATGAATTTAACATAATGAAATTTTATACGCGTAGATTACAAATTGCATATACATAACATAATCCCATGTTAACAAACGGAGACACTAATACCTAAACACATACACAGGAATCAGCAAGTATGGTAATAATTAGTAGTTCGGTTAATGCGGTGAAGTTCACGGCGTGTAAACAAATAAGATTCAATATTCAACAAGCAGAAGAATAAAGGGAGGGTTAAATAAACAAAACCCAGCAAAATATTTGCCACGAGCTCTCACTTTGTTTTCATTTCACGGGGGTTTTCTGTGGTGTGGTAATATTATTTATTATTATTATAGTATGTATCAGTATTTAGCATGTTATGCACATTATAAAGCCCATATACAAGATTCATTTTACACCAGAGTTTAATATTATTGCTTTTTGCCCGTGGCATATCTGCCACCCTTTAAAACCAATAGCTTATATTATATGTATAAGCATAGCTGTAATGTATATTTATTTTGTATATATACCACTTTCCCACCTAAACCTGTTGGATTTCCGGAGGAGGTCCACAAGAGAGAAATCCTTGCAGGATCAAATTTAATGTGGTTGAATTAATGAATGGGGATAGCCGGATTTTAATTAATGCTTTGACTCCGCATCACCATAGGATGGCGAAAGTAAATAAAATACGGTGGAAATGTAAACTTCACCGGGATGATCATGTAAACTTAATGGTAATGTATCACTCTTGTATTGTATATAGATAGATATTTTACACAAGGGCTAACATTATTGACAAAGTATGCAAAAGTGCTATATATTTTCTAAACAAGTATAGTAAAAGCAAGCCCTGGAAACTTATGTCCTTTTTTGGGGATGGGGTAATGAGCGACTGCGAACGACATTTTCAGTATCTACTGTATTTCTTGAATTCTTTATTATAATTATTATTGCTTCTATGCTCCTGTTTTGATTTACGTACACATGGAAACCAGGGCATGTCCTGGAATCCTAAATCATCCGTAAAATTACTGCTGCGGTGTCACTACTGGTAACTAAATCCAGCGTGTGTATCTTTACTCTTGTCTTTACACAAAGGCGCAGTTTTTATACATGAAGACGCTCTAATCTAAACTCCTCATTAGCTTCATTTAAATTAAACATGTCACATTTGCTGTTTTCCGTCGTACCGCGGCAATTCTATTTTAATTAATGGAATTGTTTTTAGTATTACATAGTTTCATTAATCCTAATCCGGACCTTCTATTTAAGTTCTTCCGAGGAAAGGGCCATTATGTTTAATAGAAACAAAATGTATAAAAATATTTTAAATTAACTTACATTTACAAATTAAAATTAACTTTAAATTATTATTAAGATTATATGTGAAAATTCATTTTAAAATTGCTAAAGGCGTGCACGCTTAAATTCCAATTTAAAATTTAAAAATAATCCTAGAATTATTATTTAATTTAAAACAAATATATAGCATAATTTAGAAAAACAATTTTAGCATAATTTAGAAAAACAATTTTAGCATAATTTAGAAAAACAATTTTAGCATAATTCATTCAAAACAATAATTTTAGCATAATTTATTTAAAACAAAATAATATTACTGAATATGAGAATAAAATTCCACATTGAAATAAAAGACACGAGTCCAACGACACGAGATATCGCCAGTGACACAATAATAGCATATAAAGCGAGACGTAAAGCTTTGTAGAACATACGTACAATCTGTCCTGTACAATAATCACATGCTTTAAAAACAGATGGGAATGAGACAAAAAGAAAGCGAGACCTTCTTCTCCATCCCAAGAAGCTCTATAAAAGGGCAAAGTACATACGTAAAAGAAAAGCAACAAATGCGGGGGGAAAGTCGCACAATTCCAGAAAAGGATTTTGGCTTATATACATAATTATTGTAGTTTATAGTATGTACGTACCTTATAATATGCTACAAATTATACAATTTCCACAGCACAGGATGATTAAAAGCTGGCGGATCATTAGCATCCACAAAATAATACATACATAGTAATACATAGGGATATGGGAAGCCCAACTTTTAGTCCTTCTTGTTGTATTATTCTCTTTTTTTCATTTTTTGTTTCGCATGTGTTGCGTCTGCTTTTTCCCACTGTGTGCAAAAAGGAAAACGATGAAAACGTCGAGCATTCTCCTTGTTCTTGACACGCGTTGCTCAGCTTTTGTACAGATTCCCCGATCCCTTCATCTTTTCTGTGCTCTACTGCTCCTTTTACTAGCTTTCTCTGGCTCTCATAAGCAAAACACTACATGTATATATATGCCTTTTGATTTTAACATTATGTTTTCCCTTCCTTTTTAAGAATTCCTCTCCACACTTCTCTTTCTCTCTCCTCCTAGACTTTCCCTTTGCTTTCATCTCCGAAACACTCATCGCCCTCTCATCTCTCCCCCGCATCATAACAACTTTGATAAAATCGTCGGCGAAGTATCAAAAAGTACCAATTTCACTGTTGAAGGGGTAGAAATTGGTACTTTGGGATCTTGTTGGACGATATACTTTGAATGTGGAATATATTTTACATCGTTGGTGAAGTATCAAAAAGTACCAATTTCTGTATTGAAGGTATATAAATTGGTACTTTGGGATCTTCCGCCGATCGTATGTGAATCCTGAATTTCCTATAGAAAAAGCTTATTATAGGCACTATTTAGTGCTATTTTTCCACTTTCCGTCTTCCTTGCCGAATTTAAAATGCATGGCATAAAACTTATTTTAAATGCCATTTCCCATTGTTATTTAAATCATTTTATTTTATTTTCATGTTCCGCCCAGCCGCGAGGGAACATAAGTGACTGAGAAAAAAACACTGCTGGTCTTATTATTGTTCTTTTTTTATAAATTGTATTTTTATTGACCTAAAATTGTTTTTGTATTTGTACTGTATAGAAGGAATTTTTATAATGTAATTTTGCATGCATGATTTTTTTTTCATTCAATTTTTATTTTATTTTTACATTATTCTTTTTATTATTTATTATTTTAGATTTTTTTTAGATTTTTTTTAAACAAAATTTGTCGATTCTTGTTTTTACGTATGCATGTGTTTTTAATAGGAACAGCAATAATAATAACAATAATGCAATGTTGAATGTAGGCGGAGAACAAATTTTGCCTTGGGCAACACGCGTTGTCCATTACATTTAGTATTTGGTTCATTCTTGGGTATGGCAAAAGCAGAATGTCTTATTATTATTATTTGCATTTACATGCATGCCAACTATTTTTATTTTCACGTTCCTAACCATGCTTTTTGCTTTCGATCTATGCTATATGGAACGATTTTTTCTCTTGTGACTTTATACGTAAGCGAAAAATAAGAAAAAGAGTTTCTAAAGAAAAAGATTGTAAAACGATTCACATTGCTCACCATGACTGTTTACATAAGATGAATCAATTGAAAAGAGATTCACATGTCTATGAAGGAAGACTCATGTCTGATTGTGACTTTTTAGGGACCTAATAATGCACTATGATCTTCACACAGGGGCTTCCTTAAATGGCAGTGATTTTCTCTTTTTACTTTGTGTAGAGGTTTTTTAAAATTGCTCACCCATTTTCCGTTCCCGGAATTTCTCCCGTCAGAGTTTTTTAACCCGAGCTGGAACCGCATGTGAGTACACGCGTTGAGCGCATAGATTAGGGAGATTATTTATGAGATTTTGAAACTTGTGATACTTGCGAGAATGTTCAGGATGAGTTATTCGAAAACTTTTTATTGCATTTATTATTTATTTATTTTTATTGAATTTATTATTACTTGATGATTATTGCATTTATTATTTATTTATTTTTATTGAATTTATTATGTAATTATTTTTATTGTATTTATTATATTATTTATTATTTATTGTATTTATTATATTATTTATTGTATTTATTATATTATTTATTGTATTTATTATTTCATTTATTATTTATTTTTATTGAATTTATTATTTATTTATTTTTTATTGAATTTATTATTTATTTATTTATTTATTATTGAATTTATTATTTATTTATTTATTTATTATTGAATTTATTATTTATTTATTGCATATCGTCGGACAAACTAGAAAAGGAGCTTATATTTTCCCATGCTCCGGAGCCACCAGCTCCGTAAAGACAATTATATAATATAAGCCCCTTTTCG
>JAQGAK010004970.1:0-11053 GCA_034696945.1 Lipothrix lubbocki | reverse complement strand
CCCTAAATGCTACAAGTTGGTAATTCGTTAGGTTATAATAATTTGATAAACTAACGAACAGATTTTCTGATTAAATCAAAACGGGATTTTTCCTTTATCGAGAATGATACACCTATGTATATGGATAAAATTTTAGTGATTCTAACAATGCATAAAAAGATCTTTAGGATGAGTTTTCTTATAGGAGGCCTACGTTGTACTTTGTTAAATGATAAAAATTGTCTAAAACATTCGGTTTCCCACATTCAATTAAAGTAAATATTAAATCCAAATCCTTTATACGAAATTGTTAAATTATTACGAATTAAAGAGCATTTTGGTAAATATTTAAAGTAGCATATACACTGATATATTGAATTCGAAGACTATATTCAATACTGCTACCATCGCCGTTACGGCGATGGCTTTTTTTCTAGTTTTGTATTAATTTTGTTGTAATTTTAATTGGTACATATCGTTTATTCAGTTTAGCTTGCTTAGAGATTTGTAGTTTTGCATTCCGGAGTTACTTTAGTTGTGATTTTGTTGTTTGTTTTTATTGGACCGTCAATTGGTTATTATCTTGTTGATTTTTTATCCTTTTAGAATTTAGTGAATATTTAGTTTTTATTTTGTTTGTAAATTAGTTTAATTTGTTTTAATTTGGTGGTTATTTTGTTATTCGTAGGTTGTAATTTAGTTGTTTTTTTATAGTTTGGTTATTTCGCTATAATTGGGTGATTTTGTTGTAATTTAATTGTCATTTTGTTCTTTTGTTGTAATTTATTTGGAATTTTGTTATAGCTTGGCTCTTTGGTTGTAATTTATTTTTTGTTGTAATTCATGTTATTCTGTTGTTTGGTTATTTTGTTGTAATTTGGTTGTTATTTTTTATAATTTGGTTTTTATTTTATAGTAATTAGGTTGCAGTTTCATTGTTGTTGCTTGGTTGAAATGGCTTATTAGCTTGTCAACGGGTGTTAGATGTAATTTAGTTGTTATTTTTTTAATTCGATAGTCATTTTGTTGTTTGGAGGTAGTGATTTGGTTGTTATTTTGTTTTAGTTTGGTAGTTATTTTGTTGTTTGGAGGTTGTGATTTGGTTCTTATTTTGTTTTAGTTTGGTAGTTATTTTGTTGTTTGGAGGTAGTGATTTGGTTGTTATTTTGTTTCAGTTTGGTAGTTATTTTGTTGTTTGGAGGTTGTGATTTGGTTGTTATTTTGTTTTAGTTTGGTAGTTATTTTGTTGTTTGTAGGTTGTAATTTGGTTGTTATGTTGTTATAATTTTTGTTGTTGTAATTGCTTTGTTATTTTGTTCGAATGTTGTATTTTTATTTTATTGTAAATTATGTAGCAGTTTCATTGTCATGTTGTTGTTGTTTAGTAGTATTTGTTGTAATTTGATTGTGATGGCTTAGTAGCTTGTCGACTGCGGGTAGTTTGTTGTTTAAATGTTTTTACAAATTTGGCGTAACTTTTACTTAATTTTATTCATTGACTGCATGAATTTTTTGTCTTCAAGCGTGTACTCGTGAATAATTTGTATTAAAAATGTTTGTATCTAGTTTTGTATAACATTGTGTAGGCATTATTTTTGTTGTGTATGTTTAACTTACGTTAGTTCTATTTCTGTTGCAATCCAGTCCTCATCAAAATTTTTTGCGGTTGTAAATAAAGTTGTTGTAAATTACTTTTTTGCATACGTATATCAGGAGCTGAAAAAATCAATGGATTACAACTTGTGTACTAAAATCGGTTGTGTAAAATATAAGAATATTGTGGAGGAGATTATATTTCGGACGAAGGGAAAAAGCGGATGCAGTAAATGGAGCGAGGGAGTAAGAGAAAGCTTTTAGTAGAAAAGAGAGAGAGAGAAAGAGAAAGTGTGGAGGCGAAGAAATAAGCGCGGAAGCTCCGTGAAAAGATTCCCGCAGCTGATTTTCTCCTCCTTTCCTGAATATTTCCATTTAGAATACACATGCGGCTTTGCGCATAATACATATAAGATTAGGACTAAATACAAGAACTGAAGAGGAAAGCCGGGCTTTCTCTATTTCTAATAATAATTCCTGCTTTTTCAAGTGACAAGAAGCTACAAATACACTGGAACAACTCCAAAAGTGGTAGGAAGCCTATTAGACCATGCATTAGCATTTGTATTTCCTTTCCATTAAACCACGAATTTTATTGCTCCCAGCCTCACTCCAGCAGCCTAACACAGCACCAGCACCGTCCAGCCATTCCCGCCATTATATTCAATCCCTAAGCTTCTAAAACCCCGAATTTTTCACTCTGGCGAGATTATTCCAGTAGCCTTCATGTGCAAATTGTTTCCTAAATTTTAGCACAAACACTATAATTTCAGTCTATTTTTATTTAGTGTACAAATATTTATTTAGATTACATTTTGACAAAAATGTGGACAAAATTATTATTTTAATTTGAGCTAAATTTTGGACTAATATTTGAAAATCAAATATTGGACCAAAATTTGAACAAAAATTTAGACTGACATTTGAGCAAAACTTGGGGTTAAAATTTAAAAACATTTTAGGTTGAAATTTGAACAAAAATGTGGACAAAAATTGGACAAAAAACTTGGACAAACGTTTAGACAAACATTTGGACAAAAATTTAGATTAAAATTTGGAGAAAAAATTAGATTAAAATTTGGAGAAAAAAATAGATTAAAATTTGGAGAAAAAAATAGATTAAAATTTGGACAATATATAAAACAAAAATTAAGATTACAATTTGAAAAAATTTTGGGCTAAAATTTGAACTAAAATTGGATGTAAAGTTTAATAAGAAATTTGGTCTAAAATTTGGTTAAAAATTCGGTTACAAATTTAATGACACATTGGGGGGAAAATTTTGTTAAATTTTTGGTGAAAGGTGTAAAATGAAATATTTGGTGTAAAATTTAATGAAAACTTTGCTGAATTTGTTTTTCCAAAATTTTGGACAATAATTTGATTAAACATTTGATCAAAAATTCGAAAACAATTTAGACAAAAATGTGTAGCAAACTTTGGGGGAAATTTGGAGCTGGAAATTCGAAATAGAAGTTAGCTTAAAACAAGCATTGAAAACACATTAAAATTAAATTTAAAAATTTTCAATTAACACTTAATCGCAAACTCTATTAGCTCCAAAAATGTCTTTAAAAATGAAGTAATATCGAAAAAATTGGACTGAAAAGTGGTTTCATGCAAATGTGAGAAATGACGTGAAAATTGAATTTTGTTGACAATTTCGTAAGCCCTCAAAATAGACTGCATACATGTATGTATGTGTATGTATAAGGAATAAATAATGTCGTGTAGCATTAGGGAGAGGAGGTTTGAAAGGAGTCAGGCGATTGAATGAGCGTGGCGGACAGGACGGGATTTTGGAGCGATGAAAGGATGAAAAGCCTGTGTGACTTTATGTATGAAAAGATCCGAAGGATGATGTCAGGATCCATGTCCCGTCCTATAATTCCGTCACCCTAAACCTGACGGCCAACTCATGTTTTTCCTCTCCGCCGTCCACGTCCTTTCCCAGTCGAGTCAGCTGAGTGAGTAATCCTCCCTGCTTAATCGATATCCGCATCCGTTCGTGTGTACACACACGGCTTTTAGAAATTATACCAAAGGCCCAATCCCGTCAATTTAATTCCTTCCCCACACAAATCCTCTGTAATTATTTAAACGGACATTTTTATTACCCGTGATTATTTTTAATTTAATTTATTATTTTATTAAATTTTAAACATTCGGAATTTGGTAAAATTTTTGAATTTGGTAAAATTTTTGAATTTGGTAAAATTTTTGAATTTGGTAAAATTTTTGAATTTGGTAAAATTTTGGTATTTGTTAAAATTTTGGTATTTGTTAAAATTTTTGTATGCGTTAAAACCTTATAAATTGATAAGAAAATTAAGAATTTTTTTTACAAATGATTTAAAATAATTTATAATAATATATAAAATTATTTTGTTTTTTCCAAATTTCCCGTTTATTTGCAAACTGGTTTTGTTTTGAAAATTCCAAATTTTATTACTCCCAGGAGTGAAAGTCAAAGTGGAAAAGTATGTCAAAAGATGAAAGCGGAAGCAAATGGAGAATCTAGGAAATGAAGAAAGTTTTGAGTAATAAAGTACTCCCGGGAACAAAATGTGTTACTCAAACGGTGGAGCAGTTCCACGCTCATATTCAAAGAATTCCAATAAAATCATCTATAAAGAAATAAAAGGCGGGGAGATCAAAGATTACCCAAAAACTCCATTTTGCCATCCGTTTTCCAATTATTCCAATGACTCCTTTCACTATTTTCCTATATTTCTCATGTATCTTTGTGTGCCTAAATTTTTTTAATTAAATACGGCAATATTCGGCAATTTTTGCAGTATGCATAATTCAAGAGCATTAAATTTAAAATTTAAAAAATTGCAGCAAAAGTTCAAAAATTTAGTGTAATTATTTAAATTAAAAAGTATGGTGCAAAAATTCTAAAATTGAGTGTGAAATTTTCTAAAAAATAAAATATGGTGTCAAAATTTAGAAAATTGATGCAAAAATTCAAAAATTTAGTGTAAAAATTCTTTAAAAAATTGAAAAACATGGTGACAAAATTTAGAAAATGGGTAAAAATCAACTGTAATAAGCACACAATGACTGATTTAACCATTTTAATTAAAAATATTTAATCTGTTTTTATAATTGGAAACGAAAATATTTTGACAGCCTGGAGTAATTATTAGTTTTCTCCCGTGGAAAAAAAAGTTATTCTGGGAATGAGTAGATATTAATAAATTATGACATAATTAGACTCTTCAAACAATCGCAGAGTGGCGGGGACGGGCGTTTGCTCATCGTATGGGTGAATGAGAAAAATTCGTGGAAAAAGTCCGCCGCGTTGAGTCTAATTGCATGAAGAGCCAAAAGGGGAAAAGTTTTGTCGCTTTCCCCGGACGTGAGTCCTGCACTTTTAATAAGAATTTTCCCTGGCGGGCACGGATAATGTGAAAGTATTGTTTTCATTACGTTTCCTCTATACGCTTTTTCCTCTCTTCCCAGAAAGGAAATAATGCTGGGGAGGAAATTAGAATTGATTTTCCAGCCTTTTTTCCTTTTCTTTATTTTTTACAATACGATTCCTCCATTGACTATTTCAATGCATTCACAAAAACTATATTAACAACGTACTCCGGATATACCTCCCAATAATAGTGAACCAAATGAAGAAATAATTAGTGTGGCAATAAATTATGACACATTTTAACAGAACAAAAATTTAATTATTTATTTTTAAAACAGCCGCCAATTGAATATTTGTCCCAGATTCATTTGCATCTATCTGCTAATGCTTAAACAAATAATATGAACCGCCAAATTTTAAAATGCATTTTAATTCTTTTTGAAAAATTGTAAAGATCAAATCGTTTAAAAATTGTTAATATTTGTTATATAACTGTCAATATTTTTTGAACAATTGCCAACATTTATTAAAAAATGGTCAAATTGTTTCAAAAATTGTCAACATTTATTTTAAAATGGTCAAATTGTTTCAAAAATGGACAAAATTGTTTCAAAAATTGCCAAAATTGTTTTTAAAAATGCAAAAATTGTCAAAATTATTTTAAAAATTGCCAAAATTGTTTAAAAAATGGACAACATTGTTTCTAAAATGTCAAAATTGTTTAAAAAATTGCCAAAATTGTTTGAAAACGTGGTGATTTTTTAAAAAATTGCCAACATTTGTATAATTATCAATATTTATTGAAAAATGGTCAATAATTATTTAAAAATTGTCAAAATGGTTTTGAAAATGTGGCGGTTTTTTAAAAAATTGTCTAGATTTGCTTTAAAATTGTCAAAATCTTAAAACAATTTGGGTTTTAAACCTAAAATTTAACAAAAAGTTATTATTAAAATTTGAAATTTTTAAAAATTTTCAAGGTTTGTTTTTAATTTTTACGATTTTGGTTTAAAATTTTCACAATACCATTAAACACAAAACGGATTTTTTAATAGTCAAAATCTTCTTAAAATATAAATGATTTTTAAAAAGATATCAAGACTTGAAAAAAAGAATGATTTTTTAAAAAATTGTCAATAAAATTGTCGAAACTTTTAAAAACAATTTTATATAGTTAAATACTTTAAAAATGTAAATACTTTTTTTTAAATCTGGGAATTCTTTTAAATTCTGAATATTTCAAAACAGAATTGAAGGAATTAATTATGTTGTAATTATTTGTAGGATATAAAAAACTTGATAATTTAAAAGAAATAAGTATGACGATATATGTGGAGAAAAAGGGAAAAGGGAAGTTGGTGAGGAAGTCCCAGAAGATGGATTTGAAATGAACATGATTCTCCACTTTGGAGCAATAAATTTTGATTCCTTTTGGCTCGTCGTCAGAATTCCAAAGTATATATTGTCTTTTCTTCCCTTGCAAATATTTGCTTCCCTCGAGGAATAAAGAATATCAAAAGGCTTTTCCCGCCTTCCTCCTCTAACGGTTGGTTGGTTGGGTGAAAGCCTTTAAAAATATACTTTTACCGAATATTTTAAGACCCCACAGGGGAGAAAACTTGAATGTATGAAGAGGATTTTAAAAAAATAAAAATAGAAAGAAAGCCCTTTTTGCATTTTGGCTCCGTTTATTTTTTAAATAATATTTTGGAAAGTTGTAATTTCTTTTTTTTCTCGTTTTGTTTTTAAATTTTGCCTATCATTGTCAAAATTGGTCAAAAAACAATTTTTTAGAAAACATTCCATGAATTCAATATTTTAGCATTAATAATCAATTCCTGTTTACAAATTTTTAAATTCCAGAAAAATGCCGCCAAAACCGGAAAACCTACACCTTTGCATCGTTCTCTTGCTCCTCGGACATCAAACCTGCTCCTTCTCCACTCCCGCATCGGTCGATGCGCCCGAAGCGGAAGCTCGCGGTAATTTTTATTTATTATTATTATTATTGTTTTTTTTTAATTTTTAGGAATATTCTGGGAAATAAATTGAAATTCCAGAAGATTTTGTGAAATAAATTGAAATTTCAGAAGATTTTGGGAAATAAATGTGCAGAAAATTTTATGAAATAAATTAAAAGAGCAGAAGATTTTGAGAAATAGATTGAAAGTATTGAAACTAAAGAAGATTTTGCGAATAAATTTAATTGCAGAAAAATTAGTGAAATAAATTGAAATTGCAGAAGATTTTATGAAAAAAATTGAAATTTTAGAAGATTTCGACAAATAAATTAAAATTGCAGAAGATTTTGAGAAATAAATTGAAATTGCAAAAAATGTTGGGAAATTAATCGAAATTACAGAAGATTTTTTTTAATAAACTAAAATTTCAGACGATTTCGGAAAATAAGATTTCGTTAAATGAATTGAAATTGTAGAAGATTTTTTGGAAAAAGAATTATTCAAGAAGATTTGTGGAAAAAAGAATTCAAGCAGATTTTTTAGGGAAAAAATAAAATTGGAAAAGAGTTCGGTGAATAAGCATAAAAATTTGAAATAAAAGGTTTAAAAAAATTAATTAAATTGTGAACACTAAACTTTATGAAAAATAAAACAAAAAATTAAATTTGCAAAGAAATCAAAGCTAAAAAACGCTTCGGTTTAATGGTAGAGAACACAAATTAGGGAAGGTTGGGCGGGTTTGTGTGTCATGAATTTTATTTTACCGCAATAATAAAGCACTCGGATCCGGATGCGCATTTTAATTAAACCGCGTGGAGGAAGCTCCGGCTTTCGTAGAATTCTGTCCTATATAGTTTAGTAGGTGTGTATGTACATAATATGCATTTCCACATATGTATTTATTATAAATCCCGTATTAAAACTTATTTAAGTACATATCAGACCGGAAGATCCCAAAGTACTAATTTCTATCCCGTCAATACAAAAATTAGCACTTTTTGATACTTCACCGGCACATATGCACATTGCATCGGCGGACGATCCAAAAGTACTAATTTCTATCCCGCCAATGTTAAAATTAGTGCTTTTTGATACTTCTCGACATTTATGTACATTTCGTTGGCGGAAGATCCCAAAGTACTAATTTCTATCCCGTCAATACAAAAATTAGTACTTTTTGATACTTCGCCGACACTTATGTGCATTTAGTCAGCGAAAAATCCCAAAGTTCTAATTTCTTTCCCTTGCCCGTCAATACAAAAATTAGCACAATTGGATACTTTGCGACACTTATGTACATTTCATCGGCGGAAGGTCCAAAAGTACTAATTTATATCCCGTCAATGTTAAAATTAGTACTTTTTTATACCTCTCGACATTTATGTACATTTCGTTGGCGGAAGATCCAAAAGTACTAATTTCTATCCCGTCAATACAAAAATTAACACTTTTGAATACTTTGCTATACTTATGTACATTTTGTCGGCGGAAGATCCAAAAGTACTAATTTCTATATTTTCAACACAAAAATTAGCACTTTTTGATACTTTACCTATATCTATGTAGATGTATGCATATTTGTGGTAAAATCGTCTCTGTTTGAGCAATGAACTCTCCCGCAAAACGACGACGATCATTATTGGACGTCTTTTAAAGAGAATAAAATAGCTGTGTGTATGTGTGTGTGTGTTTGGTTTGAGGGAAAGACGAAGAAGTGTGTGAGCAAAAGATTTTTCAAAGGAGCAGAAGAGAGAGAAAGAGCTAAAGCATCTCCCTATACACAAAATTCTGATTAACTCTCCGAGGAATTTTATGAGCACATGAACAGCATCCACAATTGCTCTGCCGTCCGGATCTCCGCGGATTCGTCGCCCGGTTTTTTTTTCAGTAGAACTATGTACATTTATGGTGAAATTCTACAAGGGAAAAGCGCAGATGGAGATGAATGACATAAAAAATCCATCAGCTCTCCCTTTCTCTCTCTCTCTTCGTTTTCTCTCTCCGTTTAGCATTCAAAACAGTCGTTCAAACTCCATGGATTTTTTGTCCAGCCCTTTTCAATTCTCATTATTGTCCTTGGCTCCTATTTGATTTAAGTTTCAATGCTCCGCGGAATTCAATTTAATTAAGCCGCAGAAATTGATTTTGCCTAGAAGTTCAATTGCTACTAATTATTTTAAATTATCCCAATACTTTATTATTTTTATTTGTTATTTCACTTCTATGGCGCTCTTCACTCGGATTAAATTATGCAAAATTTAAATTACTTAAAAAATAGGAACGTTTAAAAAAATTAATTGTTTGAAAATCATTTCGGAATTTTATTTTAATTTTTTTTAAATTATTTAAACATTGAAATGAATTTGTTATTTTTATAATGAATTTGTTATTTTTATAATGAATTAGGTTTTCTTTGGTGAATTTACAATTTAAAAAGTGAATTTAGATATTTCTGAAACTAATAAATCAAATAAAAACTAAATTAAATGAAAAAATTAATATTTTTCAAAATTAATTACAAATTATTATTTTTCTAAATTAATTACAAATTAATATTTTTCAAAATTAATTACAAATTAATATTTTTCAAAATTAATTAAAAATTAATATTTTTCAAAATTAATTACAAATTATTATTTTGAAAAATTAATTACAAATTGTTATTTTGAAAAATTAATTACAAATTTTCAGAATTAATTTAGAAATCATTAAAATTATTTCAGAATATTTAAAAATTATGTTGTGTTTGGAATTTAAATTTTTGACAATTTATTGTTTAACAAAATAATTGAATGTTTTTTATTTCATTATAATATTTGTAATTACCTTTTGGCTTATCAAATTAATTTTGAATTAACTGTAGGTTTGCAACTTGGCTCTTCTTATGCCAACCAAAAATATTTACATCGGCGTCAAGATTAAACAAAAAAACTCAAACATTACTCAAAAGAAAGTACTAAAATTTAGGGGGTTTTGAGTGTGAAAAAGGGAAAGGATGCGTGGTTTCCAAAGCGTAAAGTAGTGTAGCGGCTCAAGTGATAAATGGAGTTTGGAGGTTTTACGGTTTGTTCATCTCATCATCATAAAGATGTGGAGGACTTTCTCCATATATAAATATATATGGAGAAAGTGTCTCGAGGGTTGATGAATAAGAGGAGCAAGAGAAAAGCATTAGAGGGAAGAAGAGAGAGGAGAATAAAGTTGATGTGAAAATGCGTCTGTTTTTGGAAAATGTATATAGTGAGAATTTAGTGGTCGCGCCTATAGCGCCGCTAATGCTCTCATCCCAAAAGTCAAATGGCGCGAGGCCTTTCGAGCCAACCAGGTAGGCATACAGGATTTTAGTGGTAAAAAAGTTGAAATTGTGGTCTAAATTCTTGAAAAAACGGTAAATTAGAATGAAAGTCCTAAAGTACCAATTTATATCCCTTCAATGTTAAAATTTAGTACTTTTTGATACTTCAAGGTTTTGAAGTATCAAAAAGTGTTAATTTCAACATTGGAGGGATACAAATTGGTACTTTGGGATTTTGGCTTGGGATTTATATAGTTTTACATATAAATACTATATAAGCCTCTGAATTTAATAGTAAAAGCGAAATAAGTGTTATAGGGAATATTTATACACGTGCATGTATGTAAAATAGCCTTCTTTCTCCTGAGAATTCCGCCGGTGGAATTCCAAATTTGCTTTTCTTCTTCTTCTTCTTACGCTCCTTCTTCTTCTGGTTGTTGTTAATCCTCTGCGGTCCGGGTTTCTCCATCTGTTTGCACCACTGAAGTGAGGGTACTTTGCATTCGAAAGTCATGGGCTCCCCCGTCCTTAAATCTACATTTTCCTGACATCTTCACTTTACCGCATGGCTTGTTTTCCTACTTGTAGGGGCAATAAAAGGGGTTATTTACTTGGGAATTTATATTTTATTTATTTATTATTTTACCTGCGAATTCAAATTTTATTTTATTTTTGTACCAATTTTTGTATCAATTTTTGTATCAATTTTTGTACCAATGTTTGTACCAATTTTTGTATCAATTTTTGTATCAATTTTTGTATCAATTTTTGTATCAATTTTTTGTATCAATTTTTGTAACAATTTTTGTATCAATTTTTGTATCAATTTTTGTATCAATTTTTGTATCAATTTTT
>JAQGAK010004969.1:0-11055 GCA_034696945.1 Lipothrix lubbocki | reverse complement strand
CACGACAAATCAGCAGAAAACCAGTGAGGAAGAGTTGACAAACGCTTTTTATAAGCAAGGCGTGTACCCCAACAGTAGTTCTGATCCTTACGTTCCGTACAAGCTAAACAAATTAGCTCCACTAGATGGTTTACGGTACAAGTGTGACTTATGTCCGAAAGATTTTTCTCAATTAACAACTGTCAACATGCACAGGTTGGTTACTCACTATGGAATGCGGTACAAGTGTGATTTGTGTACAAAGGATTACACGAGCTTGCAGATTCTGAGAGACCACAAACTGACTAAGCACCAAGGCTGTCGGTACAAATGCGACATATGTACGAAGGATTTTAATCACATCCGTTATCTTAAGTCTCACAAAAAGACTGAGCATGAAGGTTTGTGGTACGAGTGTGATGTCTGTCAAAAAGGATTTGCCACAGCTCAATCTTTACAGCATCATAAATTGTATCAGCACGAAGGTTTACGCTACAAGTGTAATTTGTGTCAAAAAGAGTTTAACAGTCTATCGATTTTACAGGACCACACCAAGACGATTCATAATGGTTTACGGTATCAATGTAATTTGTGCGAAACCAAATTTAGTACGTTGTCTCTTTTACAACGACACGAATTAAGGTCACACTCAGAGGAGATCTGGAAACAATCACAGAACGTTGGTGATAGTAAGAGCCAAACTTTACCAAATGCTGCAAACCACTATGCTGTTTCCTATAAAATCCGCCGTAAAAGACAACGTGATCAAAGACCTGAGGCTTGTCACCCCGTCGAAAAAGAGTCAAATGTCGAAATTAATGATGAAAGCCCAGAAATCAAAACAATCGATAAGCTTCCAACTCATCAACCTGCTCCTTGTAAAGAATGGCATATGATCTGCGACTCCCTGGAAGAGCTCTGCGATCATTATTCAAGGAGGCAGAAACCTCCAGTGGTTGATTCAGGTGCGATTGACAGACGCGAAATCAATATAGAAAACAAGAAAATCAACCCAGACTACAGTAAAGTTAGTGCCTCATACCGACAAACGTGTACTAGTCAGTATTATTCGACAAATCGTGAAAACAGTGGTCTCTGCTACAATATTAGCCCCACGTCGGACGGAAATCGCGTGAACAATACAATGGAAAAGAATGCAGAGAATTTAGGAAACGTATATAATAAATTCCCGGTGAGCCCAACCGAGAGTTCTAAACTAAATTTCGTGGGGTACAAAGAAGAGCACACCTTGTTAAAATTTGAACCCGAGGAAGAGGAAGAAGAACAATTTCCGGATGATAACATGTCCCAAAATAATATCCGGGTCAATTTTGAAACTCTTTTGAAACCGACCGTTATCAAAGTTGAAGATGAAATCCCCCTATTGGACACATTGGATACAACGCATGATTTTCAGACAACAACTTGCAAAGATTGCCATCTAACTTGCGATTCTTTGGAAAACCTCCGTATCCATTATGAAAGAAATCACGACATTTCAGAAGAGGTCGTGGCGCAGCCTAACAAAAACAAACGAAAAACAAAATGCCGACAGACCACGAAAGGAAATAGGAGCAGTCACAGAGTTAACTGCGCTTTGTGCCAACAGACGTTCACTGGTGTAAAGCACTTTATAGAACATAAAAACATTGGGCTGTGCACTATTCGTCAAGCGTCGGACACGACAAATCAGCAGAAAACCAGTGAGGAAGATTTGGCACACGTTTCTTATGAGGAAGGCGTGTACCCCAACAATTTTTCCGTTTCGTACGTTCCTTACAAGCTGAACAAATTAGCTGCACAAAATGGTTTGAGGTACAAATGTGACTTATGTCCAAAAGAATTTAGTCGTTTAGGAAATCTCCGGGCGCACAGGCTTACTACGCACTATGGAATGCGGTATAAGTGCAATTCGTGTGCAAAAGAATATGTTCAGGCGCATCTTCTTAGGTGGCACGAAAGGACTACGCACGAAGGTCTGCGGTACAAGTGTAATGCCTGTCAAAAAAAATTTGTTTCCGTGTATTACCTGTCTGAGCACCATAAATCAACTCACGAAGATTTGAACTACAGGTGTAACTTGTGTCAAAAGGAATTTGGAAGTCTACAGATTTTACGTAGTCACTGCAAGGCAATTCATAACAGTTTACGCCATCAGTGTAATTTGTGCGAACAAAAATTTAACACATTGCACTTTCTAAAGCGACATGAATTAAAGGCACATTCACACGAGATATGGAAACAGCCCCAGAACTCAGCATTTAAAACAATCGAAAAACTTCCCACTCATCAGCTTGCTTCTTGTAAGGAATGTCATGTGAACTTCAGCACTTTTGAAGAGCTCTGCATTCATTATGCGATAAATCACAAACTCCCAGTGGTTGCCCTGACTACTCCGGATAGACTCGATTTCACTAAAAACCACAAGAAAATCAACACAGACTACAGTAAATTTAATAAATTTGACTTGTCTCGACAAAAATGTACTATTCAGCACTATTTGACGAATCGCAAAATAAGCAGTCCCTGTAAAAATATTAACCACACGTCGGACGAGAAACACGGAAAGAATGTAGTGAAAAACGATGTAGAAAATTTGGGAAACGTACATAATAATTGTCCGGTGAGCCCAACCAAGAGTTCTAAACCTAATTCCGTTGAAAAGGACAAATCACCAGCACTAGGGAGTTTGCCATACAAGTGTGATTCATGTCCAAAGAAATTTTCTAGCCTTGGAAATGTATCTCGACATACGTTGATTGCCCACGCTGGTTTTCGCTACACGTGTAATTTATGTCAAGCACAATTTTCATCTCCAATGACTTTGAAAAAACATGCACTAGCTGTGCACGGTGGTAAACATAACAAATGTGATCTATGCCAACGAGAATTCACTTATTTGAGCAATTTGAAGGAACATAAATTAAAGGCGCACACTGGTTGTCGTGTCAAGTGCAATTTGTGTCAAAAGCAATTCAAAAGCTTAACATCGTTAAGGCAACATAAAACCAGGTTCCGCAACGGATTACCCCACAAGTGTGACTTTTGTGAACAAAAATTTTCTCAATTGCATTTTTTAAAGCGGCATCAATTTAAGGATCATCCTGAAGTAAACGAGGGTCTACAGCTGAATTGTTCTACTGAAAAACCGAATGTGCCCAAAGCAAGGAAAACCAACAACAGTTCTCAGCACGTATTTGGAGCCACTGATAATTATCACGAAGGAACATTTAATGCTGCCAAAAGCATTGAAAGAGAGACTTTTTACCACGAAGACTCAAAAGACCGTAAACAACTAAATTGTAAAAATTCATCGAAACCATCAAGTGTCAAAAATGTAAACAATTGCTCTCAAGCCGCAGTGCAAGAAACAGTAGAAACACGCCCGGAAGCTCAGCCTGCTACCTGTAAGGAATGCCACCTCACTTGTATTTCATACGAGCAACTCTGCATCCATTATGCAACCGTTCACAAACTTCCCGCAGTTGCATTGACTCGCCTAATTAAGCAAGAATCATATCCAGGAATCAAACAGGTCGTAACGGGCGATGGTGAAAAAAATTATTTGAAAGGCAGTATTTGTCAACAACCTTTCCCTAGCCAGCATTGTCATAAACGGGAAGACAACCACCAAAATGGCGCCAACAATTTTGAAATCAATCAAATTCCTTTGACTCCAAAAAAATTTAAAAACGGACAAAATAAAGAAGAAACCCAAGAAAAGTCCTATTCATACAAGTGTGAAATGTGCGAAAGAATCTTTTCAGGATTGGCACATTTGAAAAAGCACAAAATCCAGGCTCATGGACAGATTTGCCACAAGTGTAAACTCTGCAACAAGGAATTCAATTCCCCGGCAGACTTCAGGCGGCATAAATTAAATGCGCACGGAGATAAGAAAGGCAGCAATGACTGCGTTTTACCCCACAAGTGTAATTTATGCAAAGAAAAATTCTCTCAGTTGCTTTCTTTGAAGCGGCATAAACTTGAGGATCATCCTGAAGTAAACGTGGATCCACAGCCTAACTGTGCTACTGGAAAACCGAATTTGCCCAAAATAAGTAAACCCAGCAACGGTTCTCAGCAAAAATCAATACCTATTGATAATAATTACGAGGAAAAATTAAATACGGACGTATTAATTAAAATAGAACAAATTTACTATGACGATAACTGGGAGAGTCAGGAGCTAAATTGTGAATATTAACCGACAACGTAAAATGTAAACATCGACTTCCCAGTTGCCCCAGTGCAAGAAACATTAGAAACACTTCCAATAGGTCAACTCGCTACTCGTAAGGAATGTTACCTCACTTGCTCTTCACATGAAAATCTCTGCATCCATTAGGCAACCGTTTACAAACTTCCTGCGGTTGCATTGACTCGCCTTAATTTTAGAGATTAACAGGCGGTAGTCAACATAGGTAATTATTTTGAAGGCAGTATTTGTCAAGAAACTTTCACCAGCCAATACATATTCCGCAATAACAACCACAACGTGGAGATCGTCAAGGATCAACCAGACAACCTTACAAGAATCTTTAAAAGAGAATGAGACTGTCACTGAAGGAGAACCAGAAGTTTAATATAGACTGGCCAAGTTTCTATCCTTTGAACTGTTCCTTCTCTGGGAGGAGACCATGACAAGGACACCAATATTATTATATTGTTTTCATGAAATATATGTACAAATGATTCCTAATTCCATGCGAATGTTTTATCCTAGTTTTAGGAATTTAATCAATGTTTTATTATTGTTCACAATGTACTTGTAATGCTGTAACGCTAAATGATCTCTGCTGATATCAAATCCGACCGGAGCTGGTCACCTTTATTTTGACGTTCAATACTGCTTGACGTGTGTAATTTTTTATCATGCTTATCGTATTTTCTCTGCTACTCTCTGCTTCTGAAAATAAATCACTGTCATCATTATTGCGCAACAAAAACAACATCGAGATCATCAAGGGTGAACCAGACAACCTTTCAAGAGGCTTAATAAAATCGTGAGACTGTCACTGAAAAAAACAAGAAGCTAAAGATAGACTGGCCAGTTAGAATAAGCATATTTGAAATCAATGGAGTACGTGGTTTATTTTAGCAAGGTTCAGGATTTATTGCTTAATTTTCGTTTACAAGCTGTAAACATCTTCAGGGTGAAGAGGCAAATGAAATAGGACTATTTGCAATTTACCAGTATTTCTATTTCTATCAAAATATTTTTACAAAAAGAATTACTTAATTTTAGCATTTTTGTTATTTAAAAAAGTTTAAGCTTCTGAATAATCGGTAACCACGCGTTGCTGAGTTTCAGACCTTGATTGATATTCATCAAAAGAGCTGTGGATTGTTGTATGGTTAGACCTTAAATTTTTCTTAAATTAGTTTTTCTTTCATGGACGATTAATATAGAAGAATCTTAATCACTTTTGTGACTTTTGTTTCTTGCTATATGTCTGTAAATAGCTAATTCATTATATTCTCCTCGTCTTACGTGTCTTTTGTGTTCTTTTAGTCTTGTTGATAATAATCGTCCCGATTCACCTACATTGATCGAGTCTCAAGTCATGCATGGTACACGGTTAACACCAGTCGTATCTCTATCTTTATCTTACACTGGTTTCATCATGTGTAATACTTTCACTCCTGGTGTGTAGGTCACTTTCCAGTGCAGCTTTCTCCGGAGGATTCCCACGATCTTGTTTGACATGTTACCTACATATAGAATTGGGACCCAAGGATGAAAGATCATCTTTTGCGTTGATTGTGTCCAAGTCAGTGTATACATATGATGTGTTTGGAGGATGTGTAGATGTGGCAATATTGTTGTTATTCAAGATAGGAGATAAGTTGGAGTTTAGTTGTTCAAAACAAATGTATTGCTCATTCACCTTATCTTCTCATTGATGAATTTGATGGGGTGGACATTTTCATTTAATGCTTTTCGAATGTGGTTTAATTCTTCTTCCAGGAACACTGAGTGGCATACTGACATTGCACGGTGTGCACGGGAATCAACTGCAAAGATTGTTTGAGATTTGTGATGAAAAGAGTTAAAGTGTAAATACCTGTTAGTGTAAGTTGGTTTTCGATATACCTTTGTCCGGATCTGATCATTTTCCCGGTTTTCTACGATCTAGTGTAAGGATAATACTACAATTATCATTATTTTCTCCTTTTTATTTTTCCTTGACCTCATCCGTCTGGTCACCCCTAATTTTTACCATTTGTAGGGATATACCTGCCTTACACCAGTTGTATCCCAATAACCCAGACACTACGTCAATTCAGATCCGGCTCCAATTAATATAAAAGCTCCCGCCTGAAACTAGCTCGTCAGCCCTTCTTCCCTTAAATTACATTTTAGATTCAATAAAAGGCTGTCTCATTTCAAACACTTTGGATACAGTCCTCTTCATTAATTTCACACTTCGATAACTTTGCATCTTTCAATTTTATCCTGACACTAGGAAGAAAATTTTGCCGTTTTCTTCCATTTTAATTGTGAATTCAGTATTTGAATAGTATGACTTTAAAACGACAGGGATGTCCCAACGCTGTTCTTCAGGTACTTCTACAATGATGTCATCAACATATCGTCTCCAAAAGCAGATGTTTGTATTATTTGTTACCAGATCTTTTACTAGTTGTTGAAGGTGGAATCTATTAAATGATTCCTTCCCTGGGAGGAAATGTTGACATAGACACTAACATTATTATATTGTTTTCATGAAATATATGTACAAATAATTATTAATTTCATGTTTTGAATGTTCTATCTTAGTGTTAGGAATCCATCCAATGTTTTACTATTGTTCACAATGTGTTTGTAATACTGTAACGATAAATGATCTCTGCTGATATTAAATCTGACCGGAGCTGGTCACCTCCCAGGAAACCATACGTTATGGTACCAGCGCTGAACCAGCTCTGTACCTAACCGCTGGCTGAGTATACGTTTTGTCCACTGGCAAGTCACTGGTACAGTGCTGGCAGTGAAACACATGGCTCAGCGCTGGCTCGCCTCCGACCCAACACAAATATTCGGCACTCGACCAGCTCTGGGCCAAAAATGGCGTTCATGCTTATAATGTATATGAAGTATCATAATGATGCATTAATTATAAAAATATAATTATACTTCTAATTAAAAAATTAATATTCAACACAATTTAATAAATAATACCAAATATGCAACCAACAATGAATACATCACTCATCACAACTTTACCAAAACCTGAGAAATTGTTATTGATATAATAAGTACAAATACACATACATACAAATTATCATTCAAACTAATATTAACTGAAACTACATACTACAAATCAAACCAAGTTTTTAAATTCCACGACACTAAATATTATGATCCACACTACCACCAAACAACACTAAACAGAATTATTTATTTAGTTTAATTAATACAAAATATTCGTTAATAATTTATGCATTTTAAATAATATAACTACATTAATTTCACACAACACTTTTTTAATATAATACACAACAGTAAATAAATATGTAAAATAACCGCAACTAAATTACAAGCACTTGATTAGTTATAGAAATAATATGTATCTAATTTAAGTACATTTACGTAAATATTATAATTGTACACATGTAAGCCACGAAACTTAAACTTATTTTATAATACACACAACACATTATCTAATATAAAATATACCTAATTAAATAAAAAGTAAATAAACAAGTTGATTACAATCCACAAACATTGAAATTATGAACAAATACAAAATACCCTCAATGAAATATTAAATATATAAAAGCTTATTATTTCAATAAGATAAATCGAACTTAAACCTATGCATACTATGTATACGTATGATAATAAATGCATGGACAGAATGGCCACTGCAGCATGCTTCAACAAAAATCCAAGTTGTGATGAGTGAGTTTATTGCGCATGACCAGCTAAATGAAATACGGCGCTGGACCATGTTCGATCCAGCGCTAGCATTTTCTTGTTGGCTGTCCTGCTGTGAGCCAATGCTGGTAACCAGTAACTGGTCCAGTGCTCGAATAACAGAGCTGGCCGGATTTCGGTTTAGTACCGGCAGTCACGGCACGTATTTATTGGTACTGGTCCAGCATAGGCTTGCGACACAGTGCCATGAGCGGTACTGAGCCAGTGACGACGGTTTCGTACCAGCACAGGACCAAATCGTATGGTTTCCTGGGCTGTGTTTTTACATTCAAAATTGCCTAACGTGTGTGAATTTCTATCCTACTTGTCACATTTTCTGTGCTTCTCTTTCCTTCTAACAATAAATCACTCCATTTCTTGCACAGCTACCTACACTGCGTGTAGCTTGTAAATTTGATCGCGTAGGCGGGTAACTCTCGTATAGTAAATTCCGATTAAAGTGGTTCTTGTGTTCTGTATGCATTGTTAGTGAATCAAAAATAACTAAATATTATTCTTCACGGTCTGAAAAGTATTGGGATATAGGGGAAATATTTATTTAAGTAATAAATAAAAAGGGAAATAGAGAGACAGAAAAAAGATTTATTTTTGTGAACCACATTTGTCTACCGCCACATCATCATCATCATCTTTTCGCTCACATAAGATGCGGGTTTGATCCCACATTTTTCCTGGTGATACAAAAGATTCAGCCGTATCTCTCACCGCCAAAGTTCCCCATATATTTTTTTGTTGTTGTTGCTGTTGTGACGACATTCCTGGACCGGCTTCACATTTTCTGGAGAATTGCGGAGGGTTTTCCTGCTGTACTGGACTTGGTTGCGGAGGGTATTGCTGCTGAGTTCTGGACTTTTGCTGTGGGGTCGTCTTGCTGTCCTCGTGGTCATCGGAAGGATTTCGTGGATTTTCGTTCATTTTTCCTCATCTCGGTCAGCCTTTTCTGGAAATTACCACCGGGGGAACCTGCAACGTCCGGCCATACACCAAGAGGGTGCTGAGCAGCGTGGGATTGGTGATTTCTCTTTCCGCCAGAGGGGCGTTGGGAGATTCCTGCCAATTCTCGTTAGAGGGAGTGGAATTTTATATTCCAATAGTAAAGGTGAGCATTAAATTTAATTATTTCTCTGTTCATGTACAGAGTTGCCAATTTTTATTTTATTGTGAATTATTAAAAATTTAAAATTATTACCAAAATACTACGAACTAAAATTAAAAATTATTACAACGCTAAATGTTTATTTAGCTAAATTAATTTAAAATTATTTGAGAAAATATAGCAAGTGTTTATTTAAGAATTTTACGAGAAATATTATTGCATTTTTGGGGTTTTGCGATATTCTCATATGATTTGTATGCAATTTTGAGGAAATTAAAATTTATTTAAGGGGATTTTGATTGAAATTTATTTTTAATAAAAAAAAGTATTTTGGCAAAGCTGTGCATTCTATTTTCTCCTTCTAAGACCTAAGTAAAATAAGTGTATATACTAGATATCTGGTATTAAATTAAATATTTTGATTTAGTTGAGTGTTTACTCAACGAATTATTTTGGAAATAGTAGATGTTTATCTACGAAAATTTTGAGGCGAATTTAAAATTATAATCAATGTAGATGTTTATCTACATATTGAAAGGAAACTAAACTATCTCATAAATACTAAGAAAATTTACTGATTTTTCCAAAATATTTTTAAAATTAAAAGCAATATATACAGAAGGTTATTCAATTTATTTTGCTCAAATCTACGAATACATTCGCTGGATATCCCTAGGGTTCAAATTAAATAATTACAAAATCAGTAATTAGTTCATTACTACGAAGGATACTTTGGTACATTTGCAATCAAAAAGCGATTGTAGCTTCCGTTGCCTGAACTGTGGTGTTACCTCAAATGCTTGCCTGGTTCATTTATTATTTCGGGGTTAAACGGGCATTCTCTGTCAAGGAAAACTGGAACTTGTTAAGTTGAGATTATCTTGGGGAAGCTACTACGAAGTTTTTCTCTCGATTGAACGGTGATCATCGGCTCGCTTTGTCGCAAACTATTGAAATGGGGAGGGCTTTTTGTTAATGTACAATTGTATCCATATGAACACTTACGCTTAAAGTAGCAATTAAGATCATTGGGAATTAAATAGAAATCAAGCATTATAACAAGGCTTAACATTACAATTACTAAGAGAGAGGTTACATACTATATACCTACATATATTATACTTACATCACTATTACCTATTATTCTAGAATTCAGTGTTTACTGAATAATCATTCTACGTTGTACTCGTGTTCTACTAATATACCTACGAATCTAAATAAGTTGTGTACTATGCCATGTATATACCTACAAAAATATGACTAGCATTACTGTTCTACCTCATTTATGCAATTGCGATACAGTAGCTGAAAAAGTATATTTTTTCGATATTTTGGGACGCCGATTTTTGGGAAGTGATATTTTCGACGAAGATTCTACCGACTGCTATCATTACGATCCTATAATTAATGCAGTAGTCTTTCACGTTCTACACGTAATCGTATTCTTTGTACCATAACTTATATCATACTTATGTCAGTCATTCAAAAGTCAATGCCTGTATTCTAATACAAGTATTTTTGTAACAACAGTATCTCATGAAATTTAAATAGTCGTTTGGCTATAGAACCTTTAGTATCTCAAGTATCTATATACATTCATTTACCTTTACAGTATCTATTTACATTCATTTACTTTTCAAGTATTAGTATTACTTATATTATTCATCATGGATCAAGACCAACTTAATGCCGCAGTACTAGCTGCAGTGACTCATTTGAATGCACACAATCCTGCTCCTGCTATCAATAGTCCTACTATGTTATATCATATGGTACAAACCTTCAGAAAGTACGATGGTAGTAGCCCTGCAAATGAATGGTTAGAGGGATATAATAGGTAAAGAACCTTGTATACTTTAGACGAAACATGGGCAATAAGAAATCTGGATAGATTTCTAGAGGATACTGCAGCTATTTGGTGGAAAACTCAAAAGACCCCGTTTATGCAAAATCTTACCGACGGGGCACCAGCTCCAGATGTTGTGTACAATAATGTACAAACGAGCATGAGAGCATTCTTCTCTAATACCAACAT
>JAQGAK010004968.1:0-11065 GCA_034696945.1 Lipothrix lubbocki | reverse complement strand
TTTGTATTTATTTTTGTATTTATTTTTGTATTTATTTTTGTATTTATTTTTGTATTTATTTTTGTATTTATTGTTGTATTTATTTTTGTATACAATCTTGTATACAATGTTGTATTTAATTTTGGATTAACAGTTGCATTTACTTTTGTAATATATTTGCATTTAGTTCATTTAGCAATGCTCCTATGAAATCTTAGTAAGGGAAGGGGAAACAAATAACCGCGTTTGTAGTAAATATTCGGATTTACAGCAGAAAAAAAAATCTTTCCTGTTTGTTGTAAAATCCTTCCTTGAAAACCAAACACTTCAAGGGCCGTGCAAACAGAGCGGTAATGGGACGAGAAAACGATTTCTTACCTGCAATTAAACAAAAACAAAGTTTATAAAACATGAACAACAGCCATCACGAATTTTCATATAGAATTTAATATATTGTATGAGTATTTAAATGTAAGTAAATCCGCCTGGAAATGTCTTAAAAATAATTTTGGTTCAATCTTGTCGGTACATGTCAAAGAATTACTTATACATATGTCCCGTATACTACCAATATAAGCAATATTGTTTATTAAATTTTGCAGATCTATTTGAAATTATTTCCACGTAATAAAACAAAGGAATTTGTTGAACACCACCAGAAATTAGTTTTCATCATAGAGAAACAATTTTCTTCACTTGGTGAGCAAACCCAATTAGTTTTTTTTGCTTTACAAAGGCTTTTCATTTTGCAGTTTTTTGTATTTATTCCTGTATTTATCTGTTCCCAATTTATTTCCCAATAAATTTCTAAAACTACACAATAAATCAGCCTTCACAAACAAACCAGCTTTTTCAACACTAAAATGAAATTATCTCTTTTGATAAATTTTCATGCAGCGATTATTAACAAAATCATTAAATTATTTCCGCTAGAATTATCAAAAAATTCCGGGGGAAATCCAAACGAGCGCGAATGAGTTAATTAAGAATCATAGATTTTTCCTTTGTAACTGCTAATTTTCTATTTAACGCTTCTATTATTATTAATTAAAAAATTGTCATTTTCAAGCGGAAGTATAAAATCTTGTTTTCAGTTCTAGCACAAGCCAAATTTGAGGAAGCAAGACAGAGAGAGAGAGAGGCGAGAGAATTGAGAAATGTGAATTTCCCTTGTAATATTAGTAGTAGTATAGTAGTAATAGTAGCTACTAGGAGCAGTATTTCTTGTAGCTACTACTTCCTGCAACTATTGCTATACTATAGAGCTCCTGTTATTATTATTATTACTTACTATTGTTTATGATTGATGTCTTTCTGCCACTACTGCCGAGAGCTTCCTTCCCTCGCAACGGGTTAATTATCAAATTAATACACTTTCATCCGCCTCCTCCCTTTCCCTTTATTTTATTTTATATCCTCTACTATATTACTACTACTACTTCTAATACAAAGCCTTCTCTCCAGAATTCGTCGGCGGAGGATCCCAAAGTACCAATTTCTATACATTCAGTACTAAAATTAGTACTTTTTGATACTTCACCTCGACAAGATACTTTTGTATGTAATCACATACAATAATACCCATATACCTGTAAGTACAAGTATACAGTATAAGTATATAGTATAAGTATATGGTATAAGTATATAGTATAAGTATATGGTATAAGTATATAGTATAGATATACAGTATAGGTATATAGTATAAGTATATAGTATAAGTATACAGTATAGGTATATAGTATAAGTATATAGTATAAGTATATAGTATAAGTATATAGTATAAGTATATAGTATACAGCATAAGTATACAGCATGCGTATATAGTATAAGTATACAGTGTAAGTATATACATCTACCTACACAGATGCATATATAGTAAGTATGTACATACACATAAATAGTTACTGCATACTCTCCCTCATTAAACCTCCCCCTCCTTCCTAGAAGATATGATCAATGCCCTCAGCAGTCAAAGCTGAAATTATATAACAATAACAACAAGAACAACAACAACAGCCAACGGTGTTACTATACTAATTGGATCCGCAGCGTGTTACTCTTACTCTACTATAGCAATAGCAATAGCATATATCGGTAGCGTTTTAATAGTGCAATAAATTAAATTTTTTTCTCTTACCCCCTGAGTTGTATAACATCAGAAAGGCTAGTATATCGTAATTATTTCATTATTATTAATGTCTTATTATTACTACTACGAAGAAGACTACAATAACTTAATTACTAGATATACATTAGGAAATTAAAAAAATAAATATCTGCACAGGGAAATCATTGCAATATACTTAGCATCTGTAATAGTCAACCACCAACAGCTTATCAAGATGTATAATGACATTATTTCCATTTCTTTTATTTCCCTTCCCTTACTTAAAATTAAATTTCCGCCTCAACTATCTTTCCTTCATTAATTTTTTATTTATTTATTATTAGTTAATTAATTAAATGTTAGTACATGTATGGGAATGTACATATACATTGAAAATATCGTTGTTCATTCATTTGAGAATTCTCTTTTCTCGTCCCCTGCACACAAATATTAATCTCAAATCAGTACATAAAACATTGCTGGGCAAGCTTAAATGCTAAAATGGAAAGGGGGTAAATCTCTGTATCTCACTGAACGCCAAAGAGAAAGACAGAGAGAGAGAGAGAGAGAGAGACTGAGGGAGGGTAAAAGTGAAAATTGTGTATTTAACTAATAAATTACAATATGTGTCTGCCGGTTTCAATGTTCTCTGCTGTATTAGAACTATACTATATAAACCCAATAATAAGGATTGCCAACATTGCTAACCTAAGGAATAGGACTCAAAATAGATAGATACACATACACAGTTATGTATATGTATGTATGCATATACATAATATTCCATGATATACTTACAGCAAGTCTAATAATTTGATTACAGAGCTGGAACTAGCAATAGGAGGAAAGCATGAGAAATTTACATAATTGTACATTTATACATTTGTAGAATCAAATGGGAAAGCGGAGGAAATTGAGAGAGAGAGAGTACATCATGGGGAAGGGAAATACAGGAATGATCAGTCAGTCATGAAGCTTTACCCTTGTAGAATAATATATTTTATATTCACATTTTTTAAACACAAAAAAACTAAAGATTGTTGAAAATAAGAAGATTTAAGGATACATTTTAAATAATTATTTTATTTATTTATTTTATTTATTATTAAGTAGGTTTATTATTTTTAATCATTATTTGATTTATTAAATTTATTAATTTGTATTATTTTATATATTTATTCTATTTATTATCTTATTTATTTATTTTATTTATTATTTTGATTACTATCTTATTTACAATTATTTTCAACTCAAATACCTTTTTTCAAATAAAAATGTCCAACGAAACATCATCGTATAGTGTCAAAATGATGAATTATTAGAAATTAATGCCGAAATTATATTAAGGAAGCTCAGAAAGACGAAGACAATTTCCTTTGAATTTCCTTTTGGAAAGAAGAATCCTTACAAGAAGGGAATATATTATTATTAATATTTATTAAAGAGTAATATATTTATATGGAGAATCATATTCCATTAATCAGGATTTGACAGTCGAGAGGGAGAGAGAGAAAGAAGAAAGCTTCAAGCAACGTTCCTTCAAAAGGAAATTATACTGACTAAATTTTCGGAAATTGAGCATCCGCTTTATTTACGTACCAAAAATTGCAATAGTAATGTATTTTAAAATAAAATAAAAAAAAACTTTCCACAGTGTTGTGCAGCGTACGAAAAAAAAAGTAAGAGAAAATTCTATAAAGCTAAACTACCTGTCAATATATCTACCTCTATATACGTTTACACAGCTCCTGCAGAGTGAATTGAAGGGAATTGGAAATAATAATAAAAAGTGAAGGTAAATTGATAGATTTCCCTAAGGCAGAAAGTTCCGCCGAAAAGGAGGAAGAAGAAAAAAACAAAAGTCAACATTATAAAAAAAATTCTTTTATTCGCTGACACAGGGGAAAACTGGGGAAAGGTTTGCTATACTATACGTATGTATATGTCTATATTTATATACAAATACACTCGGAGGCATTTGTTTATATATACACAGATGAAACGACATGATGAAATGAAATGTAATTGACTTTCACTCGAATTCTCTAGCGACGGGGCCAAAAACAACGGAACGGAACGGAGGAACCAACAACAACAACCAGGACAACAACTACAACGGCAGCAGCCGAAGCTTGAAAACAAGGTCCAAAACAGCAACAAGCAAGCAAAATTTAATTCCCTCATCTCTTCAATTCTAATGACGACTTTAACCGCACGTTTTAGACATGCTAGAGAAAATACTTGGAATTTATTTCAAAATAATAAAATATTGGAAAAAATACAAAAATTAATACAAAAGTAAATACAAAAGTAAATACAAAAATTAATACAAAAATTAATACAAAAATAAATACAAAAATAAATACAAAAATTAATACAAAAATTAATACAAAAATTAATACAAAAATTATTACAAAAATTAATGCAAAAATTAATACAAAAATTAATACAAAAATTAACACAAAAATTAATACAAAAATTAGTACAAAAATTAGTACAAAAATTAATACAAATTATTACAACAAATAATGCAAAAATTATACACAAATTAATGCAAAAATTAATACACAAATTTTTACAAAAAGTAATACACACATTAATACAAAAATTTATACACAAATTAGTACACAAATTAGTACAAAAATAATGCAAAAATAATGCAAAAATTATTACAAACATTATTATTAAATAGTATTACTAAAAAGTAGAATTTTTTGCGTTACGTACTATATGAATGATCTGTTTACGTACATATCTTTATATACATAGATATATCTATGCCGAAAGTACATATTTGAATCACGCAGAAACTATTTTATTTTGATGGCAAATAATCCAGGGAAATGCTTGTAAAGATTTTAGTCTGCTTTTCATTGAAAGATAAAATGTTAGGAGTTACAGTCATTTTAGTTTATTTTATTGAATGTTATATCTCATTTACTACAGCGGACAACTTTATGTATAACGAGAAGCTACAACGCTTTATATATAATCATTGAGAGGTAAGATTTCCATGAAAATCAGTTGGACAAAAAGGGAGCGGGGGTCAAGGAAAACGAAGATTAGTTAGATCATTTTCCAACTTTCGGGAAAACAGCTTGTTTCGTTAAAAGCCTAAAGTAGCATAATTATCTTGCAATTAAATTTTTATACATAAGTAGGGCTGGGAAATCGCGAAAAAAAACGTTAAAATTATAAATTCATAGTAGAGTATTCCCAGCTGGGTAAATTGTTTTATTGGGCATCCAAACAACCCAAAACCAAAAAAATAAAATTTAAAAAACGCGAACTGCGCGAAAAATCGTGTAAAAACGCGAATTACTGCAAAATATACAAAATGTTCACAAAATACCGCGAAATTTTAGGTCCAACAACTTTTTTTCGAATGTATTGCACAAAAACGTCAATTTTAGCAAGAAAAATATTATCCTTAATCGTTTTTATCTACTTTTAGCTTTAAAAACTTCTCAAAATTGAAAATAACTCTGTAAAAATTGTGAAAATGATGTTTAATACCGTAAAATAAAGTCAGAAGAAACATGAAATTGAGAAACTGTGAATAAAAATCGCGAAATGTTCTCATTAATTTAGCGAAATACCACGAAAAATTGACTAATTTTGCGAAATTTTTCAGGGTCAAAAACGCGAAATGGTCCCAGGCCTATACATAAGTCAGATGAAAGATACCAAAATTTAATTAAAGCAAAGCAGTCAAGTTGACGTGTTGTTGGGAGAGAGTGAGAGAACTACAGAGTGCCCAATAACCTTTGCGCCAGAATATTATTTATACTCTTCATACTTGTTAATATTTCATATACAAGATCATGTAGAGAATTTTATTCCGAATCTAGGCATGTTTCTAGTGTCGGACCACAGATACGAATTTTATAGAAATTTCTAATACATTTCTCTTAATTTTAAATATTTGGAATTCAAATCAATTTTTTTAAATTGATCGTTTTATGCCTCTAATTTCTGTAATTTTTAACGGATTTCAATAAACATTTTTTTGCTGCATTTGCAATAAAACTCTCTACAACAAAATCTATTCTGCCTATTTCTAAGGTTGGATAAATTTTTGTGTAATGTTGGACATTGTAGGGTGATCAATGGTAACACATATTTTGCTTCCTAAAGTGTTTGACAAAGATCCTTCACAGTTGGCTGCAAGCACAATTTTGGTAGAGAATCTTATTGCGAATGCAGCAAAAAAGAAACTGTCGAAATCCGTTGAGAATTTAATAAAATATGCTCATAAAAAAAATTTTTTTAAAGTAAATTTTGTCTATAAAACTTGGTGGTAAAAAACTAATTCTAAAAGAAATCATAGCATTCTTACTAGAGGGTCGACCCAAGATGTGAAAATATCTCTAGATTTGGAATTAAATTCTCTACAAATTATGTGCTCCAACCATTGCAAGAAAAATAGGTAATAGCTAAAGCTCACCGGCGCAAAAGTTATTTGGCACGCTGTATATTAAGTAATATTGGCAAGCACATTCCCAACAACAAATGCAAAATGACATATAAGGAAATCAGCATCGTTCCTAAGGAAGTGTTTGAATTTACAAGGAATTTAATAAATTGTGTAAGAGTCAATGAAAATGGGCGATTTTATCCGAACGCTCAAATTTCCCAAATTATGCATCGTAGACCTAGGCTCTATAATAGTTCTGCAGAGATATACAGAAACAAAATTTTAAGCGTAAAAATTAAAACAAAGATTAATACGTACAAAAATTATCACAAAAATTATTGCAAAGTTATTACTATAATGGATGCAAATATTAACACGAATTATTTCAAAAATTAATAGTATATAAGACAAAAATTACCACTTATTAATGCAAAATTAATACAATTTAAGGCAAAAATTATTACAAACTAACGCAAAAATCATTACAATAATAAATGCAAAAATTACTACATTTTATAATGCAAAACTTATACAAAATATAATACACAATGTAATACAACAAAATTCAACGATTTTTACTCAGTTTTTCAAGTTTCTGTTTATTCTGGCTTTATTTTGCGGTTTTTAACATCATGTTAACAATTTTAACGAGTCATATTTTGAGCAGTTTTTATTGCTATAAAAGTAGATAAAAATCATGTAGGAATTTATTTTTCTTTCTAAATTGTGCTGTTTTTGTGCAATAAATTCCAAAAGAAGTTATAGTACAAATTTTGCTGTATTTTGTGAAAATTTTGTATATTTCGCAGTTTTTCGCGTTTTGCACCATTTGTTGGGCATTTCGCGTTTTCCGCGATTTTTAAATGTAATTTTTTGGTTTTGGGATGTTTTGATGTCCAATAAAACAATTTACCTAGATGTAAGAACACTTTTTTGAGAATTTTTAATTTTAATGTTTTTCGCGGTTTCCCAGCTCTACTTATACATGATAAAAACCCTTTACCTTTTTTCCATAAACTGCTTTTTTCGTCCTAAAAATAATGCTGTTGTAACTGTCAAGAATGCGAATGTCAATGCTGATGACTGAAATGCTACCTGGAATGTCGAGAAAAACCGCACCGAAACGAGTTATTTCATCCGAGAATGAACATATTTATAAGTGTGAACGAATCATCTTTGACCTTTCTCTATTAAAATGTGTTGGCGTGTGGAAATCTCATTGGCCTCAATGTCATTTAATTTAGCACCATTTTGTATGTGTAGGCTCTTACTGAGACTGGGATAAATCTAAAACTAACTTCTTGACTCTAAGGCTCGTTTTAAACCAAGCACGTAGTGTTTTGTTGTAGACAGAGCTCAGCTGAAATATTGAACATTTCTGTTCATCTGAACCATCGAAACCATCGGGGTATTCGTCGCATTCACTAGATTTGGGAATACAAAATTTATTTCGACACTGAAATTCATCGGCGGAAATGTTTCCGCCTCTCTCCATCCTGAGTAAAGTAAAAATGGATGGCTGATAGCCGAAATCAAGGTCTATCTGAGAAGTAGAAGTCGGGAGTGGATCTTTTCCTTCTTGAAGGATATTAACACCCTTTGGTTTTTCAATTCAGTGGCCCACAAATGCATCAAACTTGTCACAGGTTTATTCTCATTTCATTACATAGTAATGCAAAACTGAACGCGAAAATCTTTTCAACAACAAATTTTGCCGTATTACATATACTATACTAATACATATACTGTACTTGTGCTTTGGACCTTTCTAAAATCTTTACTGTTAGATTATTTCCTAAAGTGGTGTTCACATTTAAAATTTTAGATATTTCAAGTCCCGAACTAAAGTTTATTAGAGAAAGTACATACAGTACATATTTTCAAGGTGAAGAAAGCTAAGAATTGTTGAGTCAAGCTAACCACGACGCAACTGTTACACTGGAACCTCGCTATAAGAGAACGCTATAAATCACCAAAATCTGCCTCTTATATAGAAATTCTCTTATAAAGAGGGCTCGTATGCATATAACCATGTATGACATGCGAGCCCAAAGGATCTCTTATAGAGAGAATTCTCTTATATAGAGGTCTCTTATAGCGAGGTTCCAGTGTATATGTATAGTAAATATACACCGGACTCTTGCTATAAAACATCTCCATATAAGAGAGCCCTCTCTGTAAGAGATTCATTGGGCCCACATATCATACATAGTTATCTGCATACTAGCTCTCTCTATAAGAGAATTCCTATATAAGAGACTGATGTTGGTGATTTATAGCCTTCTCTTATAGCGAGAGTTCAGTGGACTAGTTGTGCATACATAAGTATTTATAAACAGCAAATTTGTATAGAAAGATGGTGTAGGCATTGTCAAATGAACATTTTGAAAAATGAACACAAATGTGCCACCTTACCACATTATTCGAAAACACTTGTTCTTCTGGAGTTTCGTCGCGACCAAGGGGAATTCGGGTTTCATCAACACGAATTTCGTTCGCGGTTGACTTGTTCATGGTTGCTGTTGAATTTGAAATGAATTTTATATGTTAAAAATCAAATAACTGTGGTAATGGTAAATACTAATGTTTTACTATATACATAAAAAGCTATTTTTAAAATGTATAAACTGGAGCAAAGTTGAATTTGGGACAAATACCTCATCGCTGAAGAGAACACACTGTTTGCTATGCGAGTGAATAAAAGGTAATGGTGGAAGTAGAAGGTAATATTTTACGAAAGTATCCAAAGAACCAGTCTCAAAAGGACTAAAGTGTCAAAAGGACCATAGTGTCAAAAGGATCAATTTTTGTGTTGAAGGCATGGAAATTGATACTTTGAAACCCTTCAACGAAGATAATCCTTGCATTTCATTAACACTGCCCGGAGCAAAGGTATTTTTAGTGACGATTTACCCTCTCGTTCTAGGAGTGGCGTGTATGTACAAGTGAATATTTAGAAAGTTTGAATTTTGACCTTTGGGCGTTTTTGATCTCATAGACGACTTGAATTCCATAATTCTACCCAACAAGTCAGGGCACCGTCGGTGGAGATGCAAAATAGGATCCTCTCTATTTTGACCTAAATGCAAGAAGATAAATAATAAGCAGGTAGATAGAAATAACCCACTCTGCATCTGCAACTCTAACGACAATATACATGTCCGCTAAATTTTACTCGAATCTCTGGAGACAATGAATTTCCAGGAAGAACAGGACAGAGTCTCCAGTGACCTCTGTATTGTCTTCTTTCATAATTTCCACCCGTGTTTGACCTAAATAAAAAAAGCATGGGTCTTGCTTGGTTTTCAGTTTTATTGTATGTACATACACTGGACTCTTGCTATAGGAGACCTCCATATAAGAGAACTCTCTCAGTATAAGCGATTCTTTTGGCTTGCATGTCATGCATGGTTATATGCATACTAGCTCTCTCTCTATAAGAGAATTCCTATATAAGAGACTGATTTTGGGGATTTATAGCCTCCTCTTATAGCAAGAGTTTAGCGTATTTGTGGCTGATTCATACATTTGGTTTGATGTTCTAGACTCGTCTCTGGAATGGTCCAAAATATGGCCGAGTTACGCTGGACTCTCTTTATAAGGGTACACTATAAGGCCGTCCAAAAGTGATTTTATAAAGAAAATCTCTCATAGGGAACACGAAATGCATGTAATAACATAGTGAACGGCTGGATTAGGTGTGCTACCATGAGGAGAGTTTCCTTATAAAGAGGTCCCTTATAAATAGGTTCCTTATTATAGAGAAAGAGAGTCCGGTCCGGTGTATTCATTAAGCTTAGCTTATCCTCACATGTCACATTTTCTTGTAAGCGATACATATTGAAGGATAACGAACACAATTAAGAAACCTGTATTCATGAATAGACGCACTAGAAGCTACACTGGAACCTCGCTATAAGAGGCCTCCATATAAGAGAATTCTCTCTATAAGAGATCCTTTGGCCTCGCATGTCATACATGGTTATATGCACACGAGCCCTCTTTATAAGAGAATTCCTATATAAGAGGCAGATTTTGGTGATTTTTAGCGGTCTCTTATAGCGAGGTTGCACTGTACTCAACAAACACATGCTTACCCCACTTCGTTATCCAGAACTCTTACCAAGAACAACTTCGTGGTAAGAAACAAGCTGTACGTTCGTAATAATAGCGAGCATATAAGTTTTCTCTAACAATAAGAACTTTTGTGCGGTCCTTCAAACCATCAATCTAATGGCGATGTATATGCTAAAATAAATGCAAAGATTATAATTAGAAAATGCCTTGCTAACCTTGAGGTGCTGTTTTCCCAAGACAATTTGAGTACATATTGTGTAGTCTATCCTCCGCCAACTCCGATGTACTTGTATTATGTTCGTCAAGAATACTATTAGAAAAAACAATTTTTCGTTTTTTCTCACTTGACTTTTAGTAAATATCGATTGTCATTTAGATACACTGGAACCTCGCTGTAAGAGAACGCTTTAAATCACCAAAATCTGTCTCTTATATAGAAATTCTCTTATAAAGAGAGCTCGTATGCATATAACCATGTATGACAT
>JAQGAK010004967.1:0-11065 GCA_034696945.1 Lipothrix lubbocki | reverse complement strand
AAATTGATACAAAAATTGATACAAAAATTGATACAAAAATTAATACAAAAATTAATACAAAAATTAATACAAAAATTGATACAAAAATAATACAAAAATTAATACAAAAATAATACAAAAATTAATACAAAAATTAATACAAAAATAATACAAAAATAAATACAAAAAAAATCATTAAAAATTGAAAATAAATCCAATGACGCATTTGAATTTAGAGAAGTCATAAGCGAACGCCTCTATTTAGAGCCCCTAAACCATGCGGAACGAATAAGTAAATCCAAAGTTTACCTATGTGCTTATCCCTTCCCTGCATCCTCACGGTTATCAAGATCGGGAGGACTAAGCTCGGGTGGTGGACTCGTCTTCATTTTTCTGCTTAGCTGAACTTAATCGTCGGAAACTTCCACCATCCGCGTATCTTGCTTAGTCTGTCTATACATAATACATACATGTACATACATACGTGCGGACAGTGCAAAAAATTCTGCTATTGCATTTCCCTATAAAAACACTTTTAAAAGCCATTGCTATATGGGAAAATCAAGAGGATTTTCCTCCCTTCCCCGATTATTTAATGCTGAAGTTCACAAAAAGAATTTCCGTTTCGCTATTTTCGACCGATTTTGACTCCGTGGATTTCCCCTTCATTCCTCCTCGCAATTCATCCATTCCTTCCTTGTATTCCAAACATATATTCTTCTTTTTCTTCGTTTTCCTCGTTTTGTGATATTTATTCCCATGGAATTGTCGTTTCTCTCCGCTTTATTTACCATCCTCCAGGTCATTGCATAAGTCTTTGTTTGCTCTGCGTGGACGACGCTTCTTGTTGTTGTCCGGAGGAAAACCAAAGGCTCCAAGTTTAATAATGATATCTCATGGCTAATCTCCTCCTAAGAATTCTCCTCCGCTCAGTCCGATCCTCCATATATCTGTAGAAGGAATTGTCTCCGTGTGTGTGCGGAGCCAGGAGAGTCAACATTGCCTGAATTGATAGAATCCTCCAGTTTGCTCAACAATCCTCGGTAATGGAAGTCCTTGCGAATTAGAAATTCGACCGCGCCTCTCTTTTCTTGTTTGTTTCTTTTTTTATTTTTTGGAGGATTTGCTTGGCTTTCTTTGGAGTGTTTTTTATTTTTTGAAGTTTTTCAATGATTTCGTGGAAATTTTTATTTAAAAAAATTTTTTTTATTGATTTCGATGAAATGTTTATTTGTTTTGGAAATTTTTCAATGGTTTTGTGGAAATGTTTATCCTTTTTGGACATTTTTTATTGATTTTTTGGGTGAATTTTGTATAATTTCTGGTGATTTCGGTGTAATTTTGGGGAATTTTCTATAAATTATTGGTGAATTTTGTATAATTTTTGGTGAATTTTGTATAATTTTTAGTGAATTTTGTATAATTTTTGGTGAATTTTGTATCATTTGTGTGGATTTTTGTATAATTTGTGTGGATTTTATTATAATTTTTGTGGATTTTGTTATAATTTTCCGAGGGTTTTTACATACGTTTAGTGGAGTTTTGCCAAATTTTTGTATAACATTTTGGAAGTTTGGAAAAAAGACCAAACAATCTGGAATATTTACGAAATCAGACAAAAACAGGGAAAGCCTTTTTGAAAGCAAATATAGTGCTTTTTTTGATAATGCAAGCCCTTGCGTTGTATGTACAACAGCCTTTTATTAAACATTTATTACAAAATAGTTTTAGAGCCCAAAGGTTTCACTCCACATCCAAAAGCGGCAAATTTTAATGAAAAAGTTGTCGATGCATCGCGATGTACGTAAATTATTTCAACGGAATATTGTCGCAACGTTATTGTAACATTTCCTCCGCAGTATCGTTACTACGTATTTAATACGGTTTTATATATTATCCATTCTTCTATAATATCAAAAATGTCTTAATTGCCGTAAATCCTTTTAATATTTGCTATATAAAATCTGGTAAAAATTATGGAGCTGGAAATTGTTTGCATCGGATAATGAAATTTTCGCATCGAAAACATAAAACACAATATATAGCGCATTATTCAAAATAGAAGCATGTTGGATTCATTAAAAATGCTTATTTTGAATATGCGAAATACTTTTAGCGATATGGAAAATGTTTGCATAGGTGTAAAAATTGTTTGCATCGGTATAGAAATTGTTGACATCGCTATAGAAATTGTTGACATTGCTATAGAAATCGTTTGCATTGGTATAGAAAATGTTTGCATTGCTATAGAAATGTTTGCATCGGTATAGAAAATGTTTGAATCGGTATAGAAAATGTTTGCATCGGTATAGAAAATGATTGCATCGGTATATAAAATGTTTGCATCGCTATAAAAAATTGCGTATCAAATATAAAAACTTTCCCTTGATCAAATATATAAAATTCCTACATAAACGCAGGGAAACTGATAAGACAAATATTACTTGGAACGTCATTTCCCCGGCAATATCGGGCAATAGAAGGGCTCATAGAGGATATAAACATTATTACGGCAGGAGAGAGAGCTGATTCTCGCAAAATTGACCTCTTAACTCAGACTCTTAGGGCGTATAAACAGTCGATAGAAGACGCTGGCTCCGTCGTAAAGTTGACATTCAGCGAGGCTTAATCGCACTTATTATTCCCGCACTCACACACGTCCCGACTCTATTACACGTTCCCCGACTGCTCCCGCCCAAATAAAAGAAGAAGAAGAAATGAGACGATACACGAGTCAATATTGCTCGCCTTAATTGCACAGAGATATGGCTTTTGGCAAGGGATACAATAATGGAGATTCCCTGATGCTGCTCAGCCCCTCCGTGGTATGCAAATTGAGCTTAATTTCGCTGAGGACGGATCAAAAAGCGATATTTCCTATTTGGAAGCCATTCGAATTCCAACATTTTATTGAGCAAGACGCAATTTGCTGATTGCTGCGCGGGATTAAAATTCAACGAATAAATTATCTTGTTTTTTTTCCTTACCAGCATGTAATGTAACATGGGAGGAATCAATTCAAATTCTCACAGTGGTTTTCAAATGTTATAGAGTTTTGAAAATACTGGTTTGAACAATTTCGGGACGAATTGTTGCAATTGTGGGAACAATTTTTGTATCCAAAGTAAACCAAATTTGGTATAATATATTACACCAATTTTAGTATTAAATTTTAAACCGATCTTCGTATCAAATTTTAAATCCATTTTAGTATCAAATTTTTAACAAATTTTTGTACTGAATTTTGAATCAATTTTTGTATCAAATTTTTAACTAATTTTGGTGTCAAATTTTTAACTCCTTTTGGTATCCAATGTTTAACATATATTTGTACCCAATTTTTAACCTATTTTCGTATCAAATTTTTAACAAATTTTTGTACCAAATTTTGCACCATTTTTTTACTAATTTTTGTACCAACTTTTTCACCAATTTTGTACCAATTTTGGTATCAAATCTTTAGCTAATTTTGGTATCAAATTTTTAGCTGATTTTGGTATCAAATTTTTAGCTAATTTTGCTATCAAATTTATAGCTAATTTTGGTATCAAATTTTTACCTCATTTTGGTATCAAATTTTTACCTCATTTTGGTATCAAATTTTTAGCTAATTTTGGTATCAAATTTTAAACCCATTTTGGCATCAAAATTTAAACACTTTTGGTATCAAAATTTAAACAATTTTTGCATCAAAATTCAGACACTTTTGGTATCCAATGTTAAACATTTTTGGCATCAAATGTTAAACATTTTTGGTATTCAATGTCGAACAAGTTTGCAAACAAAAATTTCTTTAATTTTGACAACAAATATTTTTTCGATGTCATCACCACAGTTTTGACAGCTTTACCCAACAATACTCCATTATTTTGTTGAACACAGTTGCCACCAATTATTCAAACAAATATTCCACTAGTCTTTTACAGAACTGTAAACACATGTTCTACCGTTTCGCTTACAAATTTTAAACCAAAAGTGCTAACAAATTTTTAGACCAATTGTGCTGACAAATTCATATCCTACTTTAATAAACGTTTCACCAATTTTGCTGACACATTTTTTATTAGTTTTGCTCAGGGCCCCAAATTGTTTCTAACGATTGTTTGACTAATTTTGATAACCTATTTCTAAACAAATTTTGATAAAATATTTCAATACATTTCGGAAAATTTGTTAAACAATTTTCGTTAAAACGTTTGAACAATTTTGCTAACAAAATCTTGGAATATATGTGCTGATAATTCTTGAAATATTATTGTAACTTATTTTCTATTAATTTCGCAAAACTTTTGAAATTGTTTCCACAATAAATTGAGGCCAAAAACATAAACAGGAGATGACGCCACGGTTCCGGATGACTTGGCCTTATATTTATTGACCTCAAAAGTTGACAGCCAATTTATTAAACAAGTATTAATTTCTGGGAGGATTTGTGGAAAATCTTTAAAAGAGGAATTTCACAAGTCAAAGTAGTTCATCTTCATCATACTCCTGTTATATGTACAACCGTGTAAGAAGTGTACATATGAAGTGTATACTCCTAATATCTTTACTCCTTGTGCTCATATCTGTGTGTGAGTTTTTGAGTACGAGATATAATTATAATGGAAAGGACTCCGGAGGAAAAGTTCAAGCTCCTTGGATCCTTGTCAGGATCGATTAGCCCGTGATTAACGACCTCCTTGGTGTTATCAATAACCGAACTGTCAAAAGCCAACCTGAGAATCTTTCCTAAAGCTTATAGCTTTTGAAATTTGTTCCTTAAATCTTTTATTATTGCTCACCAACTTGTGTGTATTTACCGCCGCATATACGCCAATCGTATAAATACCTGCGGGTAGAATCATTATTTATGTAGTACATATTTTCCTATATTATTATATTCCAGTTTCTATTTCTCACCAAGTTTTTTCTAACGATAAATTATTTTCATGTGATGATTAACGTGATAACAGGAATTTAAAATGAATTAATTTAAATTCACAACTAAAATTAAATTTAATATTTCGGGCATTAAATAAAACATATTAGAAAGAAGACATTACATGGAAAACTAAATTTCAACATTTAATTAAATACGTTTTATAAAAATTAAATTTAAA
Source organism: Lipothrix lubbocki (assembly GCA_034696945.1). Classification (NCBI taxonomy): domain Eukaryota; kingdom Metazoa; phylum Arthropoda; class Collembola; order Symphypleona; family Sminthuridae; genus Lipothrix; species Lipothrix lubbocki. The sequence goes on along the minus strand of JAQGAK010004967.1, from coordinate 5,984 downwards.
CAAAATTAATAAAAATATAAAATTACAAAATAATAAGGTAAAAATTACAGCTTAAAAACTAAATTCCAATTAATTAATTAAAAAAAAGAAAAAAAGAAATACAAAATCAAAAGTAAACAAAATCTATAAAAATTTTTTTAAACTTGCTCAAATTTAAAAAATTTAAATAAAAACACTCAAAAATTTACAGTTTAAATAAACATTAACAAACGTTTCAAGAAATCAAATAAAAAGAACCAAACATTTAAAGAATTTAAATAAAAACAATCAATAATTTAAAAAATTTAAATAAAAGTCAACAAACATTTAAAAAAAATCATCAAAAATTTAAAAAAAACCAACAAAACTTTCAAAACTTTTATTAAAAACAAACCAAAATTTTAAGAATTTGAAGAAAACAACCAAAAGTTTACGGAATTTAAATAAAAACCAACAAAAGCTTCAAAAGTATAAATGAAAATTAACCAAAGTGTTAAGAATTTAAATAAAAACCCACAAAAATTTAAAGAATTTAACCAAAAATCAACCAAATTTACAGAATTTAAATAAAAATCAACTACATTTACAAAATTTAAACCAAGATTAACAAATATTTTAAGAAATTAAATATAAATAACCAAAATTTTAAAGAATTTAAATAAAAATAACCAAATTTTAAAGAATCTAAATAAAAATAACATAATTTTAAAGAATTTAAATAAAAACAACAAAAATCTTAAACAATTTAAATAAAAGCAACCCAAATTTTAAAGAATTTAAATAAAAACAAGTAAAATTTTAAAGAACCTAAATAAAAACAACTAAAATTTTAAAGAACCTAAATAAAAACAACCAAACATAAAACAATTAAAAAACTATTTACAAAATTAAAAGAATTAAAAAATTTTCCTAAGAATTCAAAATTAACAAAAAATTGTGTTTTCAACAAATGAATTTTCTACTAAAATTTTAAAATTGAACAAATTGTCTTGCAATAAAGTCAGTAAATATTTTGGTAATAAATAAATAAAAATTAAATACTGTCACGAAAGTTGTATTTTTGTAAAGAAAAATGCATATGTACATACATGAACCCCATCCTCAATACGTATTTACTCTCCGCGGGTAAAGGCTCTCGCTCCGCATTTACAGCCAAAGGGCCTCGAGAGACCGGGAGATTCAAATAATCATTGGACCGTCTAATAAAGACGCTGCTCCTCATAATCCTCCCGGCTCCTCTAGGAATTGCAAGTACCAATGAAGCTCCGGAGGATTTTCTGGAAGGGACAAATCCTGGAAAAATGCTATCCAATCCGAAGCTGTTTTGTGAGTAAAAAGTTAGAAAAAATAGGAGAAAAACCCAAAGCTTTTGATAAAAAAAAGTCGTTTTCTCTTGAGGACTTGTGAGAAAGAGAGAGAGAGAAAGAGCAGAGAAAGGTCATGAATAATCTACGAAGCTGCCGCAGAGATTTAGCATTTCACAGAGAGCGAAGAGAGGGAAAATGATTTTCTGAGGATTTTTTTTTCAAAGTATGCAACCCACAAATTGCTATAGGAATTATAGATGGGCTCTCAAAGCTTCTCCGGTGGGGCGGAGTGGGGAAAAAATTCGCCTTTAAAATGAAGAGATGACGATTTATAGGCACAAAGCTTATACAAATGCCACGGAGTTTATAAGGGAGGACACAATTTCCAAAGTCGGGGGATTATACAGTGAGGGAAGTGTGGAAAAATTGAGATTTTTTTATATATAGGGAATATTTGTATGTATATATATATATAGGGAAAGCATATACAGAGATGGATGTTTATGTGGGAAATATGCAGTGAAAGTTTATTGCAAAAATCTGGGAGAATACACTTTTTCATATAGTGACAGCGTGGGAATTGCCCGTTTAAGTCGGAAAATATTGAAAATGTAGGATTTATATAGAAAAACACAAAATTTATATGGGAAAATACAAAATTTGCACAGGAAAAATACAAAATTTGTGCAGGAAAAATAGAAAATTTGTACAAGGTAAAATACCAAATTTGTACAAGAAAATACAAAATTTGCACAGGAAAAATACAAAATTTCAACAGAAAACATACAAAATTGCAACAGAAAAAATATAAAATTGCAACTGAGAAAATACAAATTTTGTACAGGAAAATCAAAAAATTCGTGCAGGAAAAATAAAAAAATTGTACATGAAAAATACAAAATTTGTGCAGAAAAAAATACAAAATTGCAACAGAAAAAATACAAAATTTCTACAGCAAAATAGAAAAATTGCAAAAATTTGACTGTTGAAATTTTGTACATTCGGCGGGAAAGACACCGAAAATACAAAACTTTTACAGTTTAATTTTTTACGCAAAAAATCAAATTCAAAATTTGTGCGCGGGAAAATATTCAAAATAAAAAACTCTTAAGCGCGAAAAACATTCAAAATACAAAATTCTTAGGTGGGAAAAATATTCAAAATACAAAATTTAAAGCGAAGAAGTATTCAAAATACAAAGTTTTTACGCGCGAAAAATATTCAAAATACAAAATTCTCAAACGGAAAAAATATTCAAAATACAAAATTCTTAAACGGGAAAAATATTAAATCGGTTCCTATTTGGAATAAGAAAATGTGTTAAAATAGAAAATATTTATTTGGAGCAAATACGAGAATTATGCGTAGCAAAAATAAGCCGAAACTGTAAAAAAATATTGGAATATTTATTTGTGTGCATATGAAAAATATAGGAAAATATATTTAAGACGCGTTTATATGAGGAAAAAAATGGAGAAAACACAAAAAGTAAGGAAACGTGCATGTGAAAAGCGTAAAAAGGGAAAGCCAGTAAATCAGACTGGGAAAAAGATATAGGACGTACATAAAAATATGGAGTGGTATAATGTGGGGAAGACACACGGGCTGAGGTCGATTGAGGCAAGGGGTCAATTATGGTTGAGAAGTGGAAAAAGCGCCGAAGAAGTCAGATTAGTGTCACAGTGGAAACTCATGAATGAATAAGTAAACAAGCTTCTCTTCACAAGTGTACGCAATAAATCTGCAGGATTATGGAAGCACATTGTCATCTCGAAATGTCAGGTCTTTTCCTCATCCTCATCCTCTATTTTTCCACATCCAATTTTTCAACATTTTCCCTTCCACAAATGCTCTTCTTCTTTTTCTTCTTCTTTTTCTTCCTTGCTACACCACCGACTTTCTCTTACTTTCTCCAAAAATAATTTCTGACTTGGGGACGTTCAAGCATTCTGTATATGAAATTCTAGAACCATTATTTATTTTGGCGCAATTTCTAGATTTTTAAGATTGCAATGCTAAACAAACAATTTTTTCAAAAGAAATATAAAAAAATCAATGCACATATTTTGTCAAATTTAAAAGCAAATAATATTTACATACAAAATTACAAATGCATAATCATCTATAATAAACTATTACAAACTTATTTACAAAATACAAGATAATTTAAAACAATAATTTAAAAAATATTTGAAAAAATAAATTGAAAATTACAATAAAATTTAAAGAACAAAATAATTTGTAAATTTTTTAAATTATTTGAAAAAAATACATAATTATTTGACAAAATACAAAATTATTGAAAAATAAAACAATATTGAAAAAATGATAAATTGTTTGATAAAATACAACATTATTTAAAAAAATACAAAACTAATTGAAACAATACAATATTATTCGAAACAATACAAAAATGATTTAAAACAATACAAATATTATTTGAAAAATACAAAAAGTATATGAAATAATACACAAATTATTTTAAACAATACAAAAAAATGTTTCAAAAAATACCAAAATTAAAAAAAAAAGCAAATTATTTGAAAAAATACAAAAAAATGTTTCGAATAACACTACAGTTATTTGGAAGATTATAATTGTTTTTCTGGAAGAATACAAAACTATTTGGAAAAATACAAAATAATTTAGAAAAATACAAAATTATTTGGAAAAATGCAAAATAATTTAGAAAAATACAAAATTATTTGGAAAAATACAAAATTATTTGGAAAAATACAAAATTATTTGGAAAAATACAAAATTATTTAGAAAAATACAAAATTATTTAGAAAAATACAAAATTATTTGGAAAAATACAAAACTATGTTCTTTAGTTTTCGTAATTATTTTGTAGTTATTCGTTATAACATCGTTCATTCGTTACAATATAATTTTAAAATCTAAGAATAATTTTAAAAAAATACCCTAATAAAATGTGGAAAATTATATCTGAGCGCCCCCTGAACTCCTCAATATATCACTCACACCATCTTGGCTTTTCATAAAAAACGGGTTTCATAGAAGAAAGAAAACGAGAGGAGTGAATATTTCATAGGGGAAATCTCCCTCGCTTCCCTTTAGTAAACTTGAATAATTGATGAAACCTCGGGACGACAAAGAACAAAGCTCAGGCTTTACTTCAGCTTTCCCATTTTTTCCTCACATTTTATTACCCTTCTCCTTTTTTAAACGAAATTACTCATTACGTTTTTTTACTATTTTGCTGCGTGGAGGAGAAAGCGAACGACGAATGGGAATTGTAAAATATTTTTAGTGGAAAGTAATAATTTCGTTATCAAAATTTCATTTCATTAAAAATTTTATGCTTCTTATAAAATTAAACAAAAAATGTATTAAAAAATTTGATACAAATTGATACACATATTTAAAAAAAATGATACAAATTGATACACAAAATATTTTAGTAAATTTGATACAAATTGATACACAAAATATTTTAAAAAATTTGATACAAATTGATACAAAAAATATTTTGAAAAATTTAATACACATTCATACAAAAAATTAAAGAATTTGTTACATTTTTAAAAAAAAAATGGACAAATTAATAAAATAAAAAATTCCTTATAAAAACATAAAAAATTTAAAGGGGCTGAACTCAAAAAATATGGCGAAACTCCGTTGACGAAGAAATCGACAAAGCGCATTGGATCTTCCGCAAAGGAGAAAAACAGTTCTAAAAATTAAAAGTTTTAATTAATTCTAGGAAAAGAAAAGAGAGAAAAAAGGGGAAAAAAACGTGGGAAGTAATTAAGAAAAATAAACGAGAGCTCTTCTTGTTATTATTCCTTCCCTTATTCTTTTCCCCTTGTAGTGCAGTTGCCTTTGTGAAAAAATTCCTTTATGTCCGGCGTTTTTTTCTCCTTCTTTTTTGATGCCAAAAAGAAAGGAAGTCTTCTTTGTCTTTCCCTTACTTCTTCCCCTCTTTTACATATAAAAGAACAAATGGACCGGTTATTTGAAGAATGTTGGCAGTCAGGGAGGAAGGATTAACAATGCAAATCAAAGTTTTTTTGTGTGGAAACAAGCGCCGGAGAAGAAAGTCATAAGGAAAGCGCCTACAGCAGTCAAGACTCCGCTGGTCGATTACAGAAACTTATTCCGGGAATATCAAATTTTATGGTGGAAAGTCATATGCGAGAAAATGTAAAGGAAAAGGGACAAGTCAAAGGAGACAACTTTTTCAAAATATTTTAGCAAACTTTCAGACAAAATTTAGTGCAGCAAAAATGTATTTTGGGAGTCGTAAATGCAACTAATTCCAAAGACAATTGCTTTTGAATTTGTGCAATAAATTTGGCCAAAAATGTTTAAGCACTTTAACCAGACAAATTTGATGCAGTTATTAAGCAATTTAGAACGATTTTACTACACAAATTTGAAACAAATTTACTAAACAAATGTGGGACGCAATTACTAAACAAATTTAGGAGAGATTTAGCAAACGAATTTCAGACAAATTTAGCAGACAAATTTAGCAGACAAATTTAGCAGACAAATTTAGCAAACAAATTTCAGACAAATTTACCAAACAACTTTAGGACAAATTCACCAAAATTTCAGGCTGAATTAATAAGCAAATTTGGGACAGATTTAGAAAATTTCAGACAAATTTACCAGAAACATTTCAGACAAATTTACCAGAAACATTTCAGACAAATTTACCAGAAACATTTC
>JAQGAK010004966.1:0-11072 GCA_034696945.1 Lipothrix lubbocki | reverse complement strand
ATAAATAATAATAAAAAAAATAATAACAGGGAAATAAATAATAATAAAAAAAATAATAACAGGGAAATAAATAATAATAAAAAAAATAATAACAGGGAAATAAATAATAATAAAAAAAATAATAACAGGGAAATAAATAATAATAAAAAAAATAATAACAGGGAAATAAATAATAACGGAAATAAATAATAATAAAAAAAATAATAACAGGGAAATAAATAATAATAAAAAAAATAATAACAGGGAAATAATTATTATTAAACAAGTTTACGATCATCAATGGCAAAAAGTTTCGGATCCTCAGGGTCGACGAACCACATTGGGCGATTCATGGGTGTTCCATCCGCTACAGATTGATTAGCTGCTGCAATTAAATTGCTCGCGTAGATTTCTCGGAGCATTAGAACATTTTGAGTTAAATCAATGGTCTGGAATAAAATAAAAATACAATTAATTAAAATAATAAATAGTTTGTTTAAAATAAATAATAAAAATTAGAACTACTTGACAACTTTATTATTCGTTGTAGAGTAGAGTAGATAATTTAATAATTTATTTCATTTTAGTTCTGAATTTTTAAATTTGGAAATGTATACCTCTTGATCGTAGTCCCATGGAACGATGGAAATCTGAACCGCTGGCATTAGTACATTTGCTTGCATCCACCGAATCCAAAGCTCTTTAGACGGTGATCCCCAATATGCGTTACCACCGATCATATCCGGAAGACAGAAGGAATAACCCAGTACCTAAAGAATTAAATTCATTCATTTTGCAATAAGCGTATTTTATATATTATTAAAAAAAATGCATAAATAACAAGAAATAAAAATATATAATACATAAATAATACAAATTACATACATAATAGAAATAATACAAATTACATACATTATTAATACAAAACACAAGAAATATTACAAAATGCATAAATAATACAAAATACATAAATAATACAAAACACAAATAATACAAAATACATAAATAATACTAAATACAATAATAATTGAAAAAATAATAGCAAATTATCAAACGGAATAAGCTCTAAATATTGAATTTCACAAATATTAAATTATTACCGAAAAATGCAGTAAAGTTGGAATGAGAGATTGCAGCCCGTTGTCGTAGCCCCATCGTGAATCTTTGTCGATCATCCGAGCAAAGATTCCTTCTTTATGGTTATTTCTGCTCACCCGAACTTCAATCATATTTCCGAATTTCGCTACCGCTTCCACATATTTATTCGTGTGAGAGTTCGGAACCAAATTGGGATCACCATTAGCCATTTTGATACTTGCGGGAATGGAATCATACTCTCCAGCATCAAATTTAAAAGAATCGATTCCGTAATCCACACGCAATTTCTCCAAACGATCGGTCCACCATTCCACGGCTTCATCGTTAGTGAAATCAATTATCCCAGCTCGATCTCCGTCCCACCATTCCGCGATCGCAGGCTTGTCCTTTGTATCCCGAATGAAATAATTTTTCTCAAAGGCGATTTTAAATGAGGGGCAGTCTGAAATTATTTGTTTTACACGTCAATTTCTTCAAATATTGATCGATCATACTTTTCGAATTATCATATATTTTGACTTACTAAAATTAATGAAAGGATGAATCCACAAGGTCACCCCGAATCCCATTTCCTTTAATTTTCTTACCATTCCTGCAAAAATAAAAATATATTTGAAAGGTTAAAAATTGAAATGTACAAAAAATGTCCAAAATATGTAATGCTCATAATTTAACACACCAGCTGGATTAGGAAATTTGGTGGGGTTAAACTCAGCTTCACCGTAGCAAGTCTCCCAATCGTCGTCAATCTCCAGGTGTGAATTGTAGGTGAAGCCCTCGTCATTAATCCGTTGACCAAACTCCAGCACAACTTTTTCATCGACGTCCTTGTGATACTGCGGATCATTTTAGTATTAAATTAAAACAAAAACTAAATGTAGTAATTTAAAATTAAATCAAAATAATATATAAAATTGTATTAGGTACTATACAAATTAAATGCAAAAATAATATTTAAAAATTAAGCTGAAAAATACTATTCAAAAATTACATTGAAATATTGAAAATTAAAATAAAAACCTGCGCCCAAGTTGACCAAAAAGGACGAACCAACATCGTTTGATCAGGAATTCTTTCTGGTTTCTTGTAGTATTTTAGCAATGTTCGACGATGAAGATCCAGCAAATTTTCTTCAGGGAGCAATCCACAGATTTCATAATTTAAGCGAACTTCCTTTCGCGGAACGAAAGGATATGAGTCCTGCCCGACCAAGCAAAATTGATCCTTGTGAATGGAGTTTAAACCTGGAACAAATGAAATTGTTAATAGTATTTATTGCATTTCAACATTAAAATTATTAATTCAAAGGATCTATATAGGAATGTAAGCTCTAAGCATAAAGTTCTGTAATAATTTAATTTAAATTGTCAAACTCAATTTCGAAATTCTAGGCTCACTTGTAAATAAAGGTATATCTTCGTCAACGTGAATCGCGTATCCGAGCGTCGTGAACCAATAATTTTCGTTGACCCCGCCGTAACCAACTCCTGGAACGTTTGCCAACTCCGGTTTCTCGTCCTTTTCATATGGGTAGGTTTGGTTCCAGACTTGGATTCCCCCGTACCTAAAATCGCAAGGCCGAATATTAAATGAATTTAAATTCGTAGAAATAAATAAAATTATGGATTAAATAAATGAAATGAAAAATTACGGGTTAAATAAATAAAATGAAAAATTACGGATTAAATAAATAAAATTAAAAATTTTGGTTTCAATAAATTAAATTAATATTCTGGCTAAAATAAATTAAATTTTAGGGATTAAATAGATTCAACTAAAGATTATGGATTAAATAGATTCAACTAAAGATTATGGATTAAATAGATTCAACTAAAGATTATGGATTAAATTTCAATTAAAAATTATGGATTAAATTAATTAAATTTTAAATCGTAGATTGGCTAAACTAAATAACTTACCAATGCTCTCCATTCACAAGATCAAAACAGTCCTCCAGACGTCTTCCAAAAGTGGAAAGCCATTCGACCCGGGCACAGTTACCGTTCCCAATGGTCCCAGCGGTCACCGATAATTTCGCGTAGTCTCCCCATTCCAAACACAAATCGCCTTGGGAATGCTCGCATTCGGTCGCTGCATCATCCACAACATGCGGGAGCGCTATTCCTAATTGTCCTTGAAGGCCAAGCGTTCCTGCAATTAAATTAAATTATTATTAATAATAGCCCCATAATAAATCAAATGCAGGCTTAGATTTGTGGAATTAGAGAAGTCAATTTGTAAGATTTTGAATTTGGCGGTTCGTAAATAAGTAATTTAGGTAATCAAAAAATACGAATTTTTAATATATGCAAATTATACGTTTGCGCAAACTCAGTGGGCTAAGTCTCTAAAGCTTGTATAGGCAGCGTTCAGTTCCGTACTGTATCCTTTCACTTTGGTGCCGAAATGGGGAACATGCGCTCTAACTATGCGTCAGAATTTTTTACGCGGGAAGGAAAAGTTGTAATTTGGCAATGGAAGCTTTGTGTTCCGTACGCATTCCTGTCTCTTGTTCGACTACTGTACAAGCGCTTGTGTAATATGCAAATTATACCCGCAGGCTTCAAAATATGTGTTGGCAGTTGGTACTTGGCAGCTTTCTGTTCCGTACCGCATCCTTTCATTATGGTTCGAAAATAAGTGAAGATGTAGGAAGCTTTGAACTATGCGCACGATTGTGTTTTAAGCGGGAAGGAAAAGTTGGAATTTAGGATCGGAAGCTTTGATTGAGTTCAGCAAGAATTCCTGTCTATTTTTCAATCATGACGTCACGAGTGGTCAAAAAATCCCAACCTATTACCACGCTGTCCACAACGGTTTTAGCTATTCTTGATGGATTTTGAACTTGTTTAAACTCGAATTGCACTGCGCAATCACATTGCTACTTTTTTTGAAACTCTAGCAAAATCTGTCGCAGTCGCAGGAATTAACAAATTTTTAGGATCCTAATTTGTTTTCTAAACTTTTCGGACCTCCAAGGTGGATTTCAAAGCTTTAAATAAAATATAGGCAGTTAATATTATAAATTAATAAAAGCTTCTAACCATTTGCATCAAATTCGAAGACGACTCCTCCGCGATTCAGAGAATTTCTCAGTTTAATATTTCCTATCTTAATTTCCGCGGATCCTAATGGCAGAGAAGCGAGAGAATTAGCGCCGCTCCAGATGCTGACGATCACCAACGTTAACCCGAAGATTCCTGGGCGTTTGAACATTTAAAGATCATTAATTGTAATAAATTGTCTGAAAATAATTATAAATATTCAGAATAATCGTGTAATTAATCAATGCTTTGTAGTTAATTAATAATTTATGATTTTTTAAAATATTAAGATATTTTGTGAAATTAACAGAACAGAATTTGAAAACAAATGGTATTCTATTTTGGAAAATTAATTTCTAGTAATAAAAGTAATGATGAATAATCAATTTTTAATTATTTTTACATACGTGACATGTTGGTGCTGGAGTACCCGCAAAAGTTATGAAATGTTTTGGTTAGTCGACGCTCACTACCAAATGCCGATAATTTAACACTTCACTTCATTTTATCTTTCAGTTTTATTTAGCCTGTATTATTTTATGATAAACATCTGAAGCACTTCAAAATTGGCATTTTCAAGTGCGCAAGATTAAATACTAACAATAAATGACAAGTTCAAGTGATTATTATTCAGAATCTGATGTGTTGTTACTAAATTATGGGCTGATTATTTTATTAAATTATGTAAGTAATTATATGTAATATGAGCTTCTTAACAATAAATAATCCATTAAACAATTTGCCTTACAATTTTACAATTGTCAACTTGTGTCACCAATTGAAATTAATTCTTATTTATTTCCAAATGAAACCGGTCATAATAACAATAACAATTATAATGATGTTCATGTTAAAACTACGGGTGAATATTTTTTGCAATTAAATCATGATCGAGTGAATGTTGGCACGGTATTTAATGGTGCAGGGAAGTTTTCAACCAGAAGCGGTCCATTGTAAACTTGGGAATTCACACCAGTCCACCGGCCACGAGGTAAATAAACATCTCGAGATACAGCGCCTTCTTGAACAACTGGAGCTACAATCAGATCGTTGCCGACCATATATTCTGCAATAAAATATGAATCATTTGCTTTAATAAATATATTCCAAATAAATACTTAATTCAGAATGAATAAATAAATATTAAATCGATCATTAATAAATGTTAAATAATAATAAATACGTAATAAATAAATAAATAATGAATACATAAATAAATGGCTAATTAATGAATACGAATAAATAAATAAACAATAAATATTATTTTCTTAATATTAATTTGTGGGCATTAAAATTAACTAACGATCATCAATCGCAAAAAGGTTCGGATCCTCAGGATCGGCAAACCACATTGGACGATTCATTGGTGTGCCATCCACAACGGATTGATTGGCGGCTGCTAGTAACTGATCTTCAAATACTGCACGGAGAACCAGGACACCTTGAGTGATCTCCACTGTCTGAAAGTGTGACAAGCGAAGCATTTTATTACACATATGTATTATTATGTATATAAATATATTAATTAATATTATTATTATTTAAATATATGTACACGTATTTTTTGCATTTTCTGGAAAATTTTAAAAATGCAGTGAAAATTACCTCTCGATCATACTCCCAAGGCACGATGGACACCTGAACTGCGGGCATGAGAATATTAGCTTGCATCCACCGAATGAAGAGCTCCTTGGAGGGTCTTCCCCCATATGCGTTACCTCCGATCATGTCGGGCAGACAGTAGGAATACCCGAGCAACTTTACATTGGAAGGTCAAAATAACTCATAATGAATAAAATTGATGAAATTGATTGAAATAAATAATTGAAAAAAATAATACATTTAATGAATTTAAAAAAAATTAAATACATATTATAAATTAATGCAAATAATTACCGAAAAGTGTAATAAAGTCGGGATTAGAGATTGCAATCCATTGTCGTATCCCCATCTGGAGTCCTTGTCGAGCATCCGAACGAAAACGGGTTCCTGTTGAGTGTGTCGTCCTACACGGACTTCAATCATTCCACCGAATTTCACCACGGCTTCAACGTACTTGGTCGTGTGAGAGTTTGGAATTAAATTGGTTTCACCACTGGCCATTTTGACACTTGCTGGAAGAGAATCATACTCGCCGGCATCAAATTTAAAGGCATCGATGCCGTAATCTTGACGCAATTTCTCCAAACGACCGGTCCACCATTCCACAGCTTCTGCATTGGAGAAATCGATTATTCCAGCTTGACCTCCAGCCCACCAACTTGTAATTGCTGGCTTGTCTTTGGTGTCCCGAACGAAATAATTCCTCTCGAAGGCAGTTTTGAAGGACGGGCAATCTAGATAATATTTTGACAAAATAATTTGTTAAAGACACGATTGTATTTGAAGATTGAGAATAATAAGGTGTGACTTAAAAAAATAATCAATCGAATTAAATTCTAAGATAAATAAAAATAATAATTAAATTTTAAAAATTAAATTCAAAATAAATATTAAAAAATTTTAAAATAAATATTAAAAATTAAATTCAAAATAAACATTACAAATTAAATTCAAATTAAATATTAAATTAAATTATAAACTAAACAAATAATAAATGGATCAAAAATTGATTACTAAAATTGATGAAAGGATGAATCCACATTGTCACACCGAATCCCATGGCCTTGAGTTTCCTTACCATTCCTGTGTAGAAATAAAATAAATAAATAAAAATCTTTCACTGAAATAGTGATCGGCTTCATATTTCAAATAAAAAAAACAATTTCGAGAATAATAATTATATAATAAAAGTTATAGTACGTATAATTGTTATTTTTACACACCTGCTGGATCTGGAAACTTTGTTGGGTTGAACTCAGCTTCACCGTAGCAAGTTTCCCAATTGTCATCAATCTCCACGTGGGAACTGTACGAAAATCCTTCGTCGATGATCCGTTGCCCGAATTCCAGTACAACTTTCTCATCTACTTCAGTATGGTACTAATCAGGACAAAATTATTTTAAAAAAATATCAAAGAATTGATTAAAATTGTGATAAAAATATCATAAATAAATAGATAGAAATACTTTACAGAATAAATATGAAATTATGAATAATATTTGTATAAAAATAAAATCAACGTCTTATTTATTCAAGTCCTGAAATAATTAATTAATTATTTAGCTCCACAAACAAATCCAAAGTTTACCTGAGCCCAAGTGGACCAAAAAGGTCGAAGCATCATCTTTTGATCCGGAACACCCTCTGGTTTCTTGTAGTACTTCAACAAAGTTCGGCGATGGAGATCCAAAATATTTTCGCCGGGGAGCAGTCCACAAACTTCGTAATTTAAACGCACTTCCTTTCGAGGAACGAAGGGGAAGGAGTCTTGTCCGACCAAGCAAAATTGATCCTTGTGAACGGAGTTTAGACCTACAAGTAATTTATTATAATAAATAAATTATTGGGATTTTAAATTATAATAATTATGTATTATATGTCGACATTATCTTATTTGTTATCTTTTTGATGATGATTTTTTTAATTTGTATAATTCTGTAAATAAATTACTATCGCACTTGTAAATAGAGGAACATCTTCGTCCACATAAATGGAGTAGCCGAGGGTGGTAAACCAGTAGTTTTCGTTGACGCCACCGAAGCCAACTCCTGGAACATTGGCCATTTCCGATTTCTCCTGCTTTTCATATGGGTAGCTTTGGTGGTAGACTTGGATTCCTCCGTACCTGAAAAGTACAAAATAGGGCATAGAATTAATCAAAATTCTTGAAATTAAAATTATTAATTAATTTTAAACTTTTACGGATTACATAAATTAAGTTAAGTTAAAAAACTCCAGGTTAAATAAAATAAACTCAAATTCCAGATTAAATTTCAACCAAAATTCCGGATTAACCTAATTTAAACCTATAGTTAATCAAAAGATCAAATTATTTAATTTCGAATTGATGTTATCATAAACTAAATAACTTACCAATGCTCTCCATTAACAAGATCAAAACAGTCCTCCAGACGTCTTCCAAAAGTGGAAAGCCATTCGACCCGAGCACAGTTACCGTTCCCAATGGTCCCAGCGGTCACAGATAATTTCGCATAGTCTCCCCATTCCAAACACAAATCGCCTTGAGAATGCTCGCATTCGTTCGCAGCGTCATCCACAACATGCGGGAGCGCTACTCCTAATTGTCCTTGAAGGCCAAGCGTTCCTGCAATCAAATTAAATTAATTAATTTTGCATAAATTAATTTAAATTAATTGCAATCAAATTAAATTATATTAATTAATTTTGCATAAATTAATTTAAATTAATTGCAATCAAATTAAATTATGAAATTAATTTATTTCAATAATAAATAATTTCAAATAATAATAAATTTTCAATAAATTATATTAATTAGTTTTAATAATTAATTATAGATAATGACAACGTAATATATTGGCCTCAACTTCAATATGGGCTAATAAGTTTTTGAATTTGAAATGTTTAATTGTTTATTTTTATTTAACAATACATTACCTGGTTAATTATTACTCATTAATAAATAATGAAAATCCTAAATCGGAAGATGAAAGCCCATTGTACATATTATGACAAAATTAATGTTTTATAAATTGCACTATTTGTAAAAATAATTACCATCACTGGGCTGGGGCAAATAATGGATGTGTCCTATTTCCTACACCACGTCATTACGTTTAACCGACACGTAGCGAATAGCTAACGCAGTGGTCCTGTTGCATGTCAAACCATGTAAAAGGTTGCGGTACTCAGCAAAAAGCTGCCACTCAAGCTTCCATTTTTTCAAAGAGGCTGTGCATGTACAGCGTTTGAGTAAAATTGATTTTTCGGCTGTAAAGTTTTGTAACGCTTTACATGCACAGCCCCTTTTGAAGAATGGAAGCTTAAGTGGCAGCTTTTTGCTGAGTACCGCATCCTTTCACATGGTTTGACATTTAGCACAACTATTCCTGCGTTAGTACAACTATAGCCGCATGTATAGCCGTAATGCTGCCCGCTATGGCTTGGTGTAAGACCATGCATTATTTTGAACGAGTGCACTTATATAATTAATTTATTTATATTATTTATAATTAGTAATTGTAATTTATGTATATGTTTGATTATTAGTAATTCATTTGTATTATTTATCTTCGTTAATTTATTATTATCATTTTAATTATTTATTTACTTTTAAAATTAAAACCGGCTTTTTTTGAAATAAAGATTTTGAAACAATTAATTTGTGAGTGTGAGCTAACAGGTTTGAAGTTACTTATTTAAAATTCAAAAATGCATTATAATTTAACAACTCGGCTAATAAATTCCAAAAACAGTTACCGTTAGAATCAAATTCAAAGATGAGGCCTCCATGTTTTACAGAATTTCTTAGCTTAATATTCCCTACTCTGACTTCAGATGAGCCAGAAGGTAGCAAAGCTGAATTGGCGCTGCTATAAAAGCCAGCGATCACGAGCGTCAATAGGAAAATCGCTGAAAAAATTCGTCAATTAAATTATTGTAAATATTTTTATCGAATTATTTTAGAATTTTCTTTAGGAATAAAATTGTATAAATCCAATATGTTCGAACGAAGAAATTAAAACTGATTTATTGTATGAAATAATAATTTTTAAATAGTTAATTATATCACTACACTAATGATAAACTAACCTGCCATTTTCCTCGAGAAACTCTCAAAGTTAGCGAACAAATTGTACTTGTGAGTTTCAAATAAAACTCATCAATTCCAGGGCTAATGGTGGATTTTAAATACTCAATTCGGCTCATTTTATCTTAATTTTTAATAAACACTTGAAAGTTGAAACACTTTATGATTGTATATGCAATAATAAGTTATGACATATATTCACCTGATGAGAATATTTTCAGACTACTAAAAGTTCAAAAACAATGCAGAGATAAAGTTGTCAAACTTGAGAAGTACACAAGCACTCAATCATGCGGTAATACAACAATAATGATTTAGGATCTACTTGCACTTATTGTGGTTCAAGTTGAGTTTGGATTTTAAAAGTCAAAATAATATCTGCATAGGTATTATTAAAATTAATCATTGATGTTAAAATTCAGTGCAAGCTTTCTTCAATGTATAAATAATTATTATTGGAAATACATAACATAAATAATCCATGTAGTTTGCATTTATTAATTTCAAGGGCTTATAGCGAACAATCCATGAATCCAAGTGCATTTTTGTAATCGATCATCAAACCATCATTGAGACATTATTGGTAAGGGGAATTTACAAACTATTGCACCTACAATGATTCTCTTAATTAAACGTATTATTTTATAAAATAAAATAAACATATAATTAATCTAAAAAATGTGTAATTAGTGTTTTCCAAGTTTAATTATGTAATCTTGTATTGAAAAAAAGTGATTTACAATGTTAACCCGCCGCCACAACCAACTTCATGTATAGCCATATGGCTTAAGCGCCACACATGAACTCATCTGTAATAATAGAAAAAAAGCATAAAAATAAAATAATTGACATTCCAAGGTTAATACATTATTTTAACCAACAAAACATTAGCAATAATTTAATTTGTAATGGCATCCAAAAAACCAAAGAAACAAATAATACAAAGCGTTAGAACTTACTTGTGACACTCTTGATCCACGACAAATACTTACTCGTCTTGGCATATACACCCGGATTACCTTTACCAGCACAACCGATTCCCCAAGACACGACACCTAGCAAGTAATATTTACCATCCTTGGGGTTCTTGTAATCAATGGAACCGCCTGAATCTCCCTGCAAAGAATACCACAACTAATCAGTAAATATACGAATATAGTATTAAATAAATTCAAAATACATCCAAATTATTACAAAATTAATACAAAAGTTAATACAAAAATTAATACAAAAATTAATACAAAAATTAATACAAAAATTAATACAAAAATTAATACAA
>JAQGAK010004965.1:0-11074 GCA_034696945.1 Lipothrix lubbocki | reverse complement strand
TGGAAAAGCTACAGCTAGACGGCAGCGTGGGAGTTGATTTCATGGACTGGTTAAATGGCGTCGGTTATAGTAAGGGTTTCCCAAGATTACGAGAAGTCGAGATTAACTTCAGGCACCCAAGATATACAACTTATGGTCCAGTAAACTCCGTTATGGATTGCAATTTCAAAGAAATAGAAACCTTGACACTCACAGGATCCCGGGGTGAGCTGTTTTCCACCCTGGGCTTACTACAGATATTTTCCAATGTTCGTTTCTTAAATCTGGTTAACTTCGGAATAAAGTGGGATACCACCGACTACATATTCGCACAAATCATGAGTGCGGTTGGAAATCTACCAGTTTTGGAAGAATTACATTTTAATCCGAATATTCCATCATTGCGTGAACTCAATTTGGACCATTTATTTCACGAAGAAGCTTTGGATAATAAAGCTGTTTCTGGGGGTGGACAATTTAGAAGGTTCGACAAGCCTTTGGATTTGGCAAATACAAGTAAAAATTTGAAGCAATAGAACTTCATCATTCATTTGCACAATTTTTATCAATTTTAATATGATTGACTTCATTGTTCTACAGAGAGCCGGGTAGATTTGTCGTGTCTAGCAGGACCGCCAAATGGATAAAGAAACAATGTCCTGGATTTTTAATATCTGTAAAGATTACCAAGCGCTGCCTTTCCATGTGCAGCTGTCCACATCCCTCAAGTTATTTGACATTATCCGAACATTTGAAACCTTTTGCAAACATCCTCTTTGAACAGGGACAATCGTATAATGAATATTATTTGCACCTTAAATTTTGAAGATTCCCTAAATGGACAAGCTAGACTAAGAACATTTTTTATTCTCAGCTTATGTCTCAAGTTTTATTGGTTAGTTGTTCTCTTGTGTGCTTGATTGGTAAAAATTGATATTCCTATTTATCAGCTACATACTATATAGGTAATTATGATAATGCCAAGTACTTTCACTAAATGGAGCAATGAGACACTGCGTCCATGTTAAGGCATATATGTGTACGTTGCGGAGTACCTTCTGCAGTACGGACGGACAATGCAGAATGTCATGCATTTATCTAAAGGGAAGCGGGTGTGTAATAGTAAGAGTACATACCTGATTCTATTACACAGTATACAGAATTACGTACATGTACTTTGCAATAAAGTAAATACACGTACATATTATTATTAAAAATTAAATATTATTAAATATAGATAACATGCATATATTACAATATATGTATTGTTTCTATAATATATTAAATATTATTAACCTATAAAAACCAACGTTTATAAAAAATCCGTAATTGTGGTCGTGGAAAGACCCACAATACATCATTCGAAAAGTCCTTATATCGTAAAAATAGTTTTTGGACCTAATTTACCATTTTCAAAAACAAGTGCGCTTCGCGCATTTGTTTTTGAGGCGGGAACGGTCAATCAAGGTATTTCCTACACTTGCTGACAATACAATAGCTTTTAATTTGTATTAAAAGTCATCCGTCAAGATCTTTGGCCATTGGTCGGGTTAGTTTGGCCGACACGTGTTGGTTTGTGCCTCTGTTGCACATATAGACTAGATAACGGCATTGCGTACGTTTGAACTTCGAAAAAATTCAGTGTGGAAAGTACTTTCTTCCCTCTCCGTCTTCAACACTAAGGGTTATGTTGTAGTGCCGAAGCCTAGCCAATGTTACGTTTCCGTAGTAGTAGTAGTCAAGCTATATTGATTTGCGCATAGCTCCTTCAATAGTTACAGATTACTGTCTTCTCATAGACTCCGTATAAAACCTATAGCAACAATACAAATTCTTTAAATATTATACGTGTTGTATTCTTGCTAAGGTAATTTGATGTTGATCTTCCCCAGAGGGTTGTTATGACTCCATATGTAAGGGGGCATTATAATAGAATTCTTAAAATGCACAGCCAGAGATATCTTGTCCTCCAGCAAATTACATGAATAAATTGAAATTCGATTAAATATTTCTTTTTAATATATTATTTCATATATTAATAATTACATGTATTCAATTTTAGTGACAAAGTTACATCGAAATAAATTCACAATTATTTAAATTAAATATTTCGTAGTCCTTACAAGCTATGGTTATACATTCCTCTGCCATGTACATCATTGACTTCCAAAAATATTATTAATTCAGAAATGATTTAGTTATGATTAACCCAAAATTATAATTATGTTACATATTTTGTTCTTCTGAGTGGTTCCAAAATAGTTTTGAAAGTCCATGTGGTTAAGTGCCGCATTGTTACCAATTGTTCAGTCCAAACCACGTGATCTAGTTCAGGTCTGATCCACCGACGTAATGCATCCAGACTATAGTGCCACAAAGTGTCTTCTTCAGGTGGCTTTGGTTGTAATAAAGATCTACAGTTGTGCCATTCAGATTTCGGATCGCTGGTTGTCGTAGGCTTACTTTTGGCAGAATATCTTATAATTATAGGTGCAGGTATAGTGTTCAAGTTTACCGTCTTACTTCTGTCTGATTGCTCTCTTAGTCAGTTCAGACTTAAAATTCGCGTGTCTCCTGAGTGGCCTTTTCTTTTATTTTAAATTTTTCGGGTTAGAAATCTTGGAAGAATATATCTTTTATGAGCTCCGGAGATTCTGAGGTGGGTATTATTTCAAAAGTCAATAGTGTTTTGGAGGTAGGTATTATTAAAGGAGTAGATTTTATCCCGGTTATGGGTAGTATTTCGGTGTCAACAGTACTTTCAGCAGCGTCGTAACATGGGTGCCAGAATGAATTTTTCCACGAGCTTATGCACAATGGTTTGCTGGAGCTCATCTATTGCACTAAGCTGTAAATTTTGTAGCTGGTCCAGCTTCTGTATTATTGAGTCTAATTGCTGTTTTTGGTACATTGTGGGAAGTCAAGTAGAAATGTTCTTGGAGGAAAAATTTCTTATACACCGGAACATTTGCTAGTCCTCAGAGTTTTAAAGGCGTGTGGAGATTTTTATTTTATAGTTTATAGGATATAAATTTCGTTACTCTTTTGTTTTCGATCGAAGTGTTATTGATAAATGTCTAATATATTATTTAAGTATTTTTGAGCTGTCTTAATTAAATTTGAAGCATTTTTTTCCGAATTTTATTTATGTTTAAGTGAGAGTAATTTACGATGTTTCCTCCTTGAATTCACGTTTCCCTCTGCCAAAGTTACGTTTACTTTAGAACGATACACAGAAGGACTTACAGAAAAAAGGAAAGTGTGAGTGGAATTTTGTTAAGTCCGTGCACTCTGAACGAGCAAGAGAAATTGAAAACGCCTAATTGTTCCCCTTAAGTAGTCCGTCTTTGACTTTTTGTGTGTCGTCGCGACCGCGAAAGCAATGGAAACGAAAACAACAAACGCAACACAATATCAACAAAGCCTCCTGTCGTGACGTTTTAATTGAAAATTATTTCTAATTCATCTTTTCTCATTCATAATATATTATAATATAATAAATTTGGTAAAAACTTTACAAGTTTGTCAGAATCAGAATTTTAAATAGACAATGCTATGTAGCTAATAGTGCTATAACTTCTTCACCGTTTTTAGATAGTAACTACAGATTCATAGCGATTATACCTCTTCAAAAATTCCTCGCATTCCGGCAACTAGTTTAGATCGGGAAGTTTTTCCGCGTTATCTTTAACTCCCGTTTTTGGAGGCCTAACTAATAAGCCTAACTAAACAATCTACACTATACTTACTCTCGATTACCACAACGTTGCAAATCTATGAACGATGCAATGAAATTAGGTTTACAAATTACAATGTGATGCTATTCCAAACTTAGAAATTCTTAAAAAACTGTAAACTAAAAAATTGTTTTTTAACGATGTTTTAAAAATTTGAAAACCATATTTAAAATAATTTTATTGTTCAGTTATCTTTGTGCTAAGGATAGAAACAGTTTGTTTCTAAAACCTACACAATTAATAAATAAAAGCTTCCACGTAACCGTATAAAAATGAATGTGTTATTACAATGTAATGTCATGCCTAACTACGGAATCTTTAAAGATTGCGTATAGATATGTGATATATGTATGGACGTACGTATATATTATTGGTAGAAAGTTAAAGGGAGCTATGTATTACTATGTAAATCCCTTCCTCCAAAATGTAGAAAATTACCCCAAATCTTTGGATCTACGTGGGAGCGGAGTTCAATTTTAAAAAGGTCTAGATAGAGAAACGTTTTTGTATTTATCTTGAAATAATTTGCTAATAAAGACATGCATTAAATTGAACTAATTATCAATTTTCAGTAAATTATCATTAATATATACACTGGACTCTTCATTTATGTTGAAATTAATGGATACGTGGTTTAATGGTTAACTCTTTTTAAATTTTATTAGGTATATCTCAAATGTTTCTACAGGAAAGTTTTCTGTCGTTGTTTTTTTCTAACATCTAACCTAAATGCTATAACAATCAATCACATCAAAATAAGATTATAACTACATTTTTCTACAGTATCCTTTGTTTACTCTATGGCAAGGGGTTCTTGCCTTCATTTTTCTGTTTTGTTCCTACTTTTACCTTGCTGAGGTTTTGTGTCAATGATCAAAATATGAGGTTCAAATAGGGGCAAAAGAAAAAAACCTGTGTTCATTTTATTTTGGTATTTGCAGCACTGACGTTTTTCTTTTGAGGTCTTTTTAGTACAGATGTTTCACAACATCAAGTTCCTATATGCACACATTTCCCGATTTTAAAATAGAAAAACTCTTAGTCTAAAATGCAAAATAAAGTTTTTAAAAATTATTATATACTGACCATAAAAAATTTAGCTGCTGGGACAATCTTCACATTTGAGACTGACGAGCTCAATGACGCAATTTCAATAATCAAGGAAATAGCTGTCCACAACAATACCGCAATGTTTTTCAAAACAAGTATGTCTGATGAATGCTTGATACGTTTTTAAATTCAATATAGACTATTGTTTAGAATTATTAGTTTAAAATACGTAGCTGTAAAACTAAATTAAAACGGTAACTCAAGAGCAAAATAAAGACTTACATACAGCTAATGGACGAACATACAATTTTAACACTGATGAAGTTTGAGCTACCATGAATGATTTTGAGTTGCTAAACAAGAAGCAATTTTCGAATAATACAGTATTAAATGGAATTATTACTTTGGATTGTTGTTTTAAATTAAAACAAACCACTTAGAAAAGTGTATAACCAATAATTGTTTAAATTGTGGCATGTTGCCATGGATTCAATTCGAAATAATAATTTTAGCTAAGCAGTTTTTTGTGAATTAAGTGTACTCAGATTTCGTAAGTTTAGTTTTTGTTAAGTAGTTATTAAATGGGACATAATATGTGTATCAGCATTTGTTCATGTGTGTTATTTATTTCATTATACGATATTACAACATCGGCAAGCATAATGCCCTAGAGAGAGCACAAACAAGCACAAAATAATCATATTGGAATAGAATAAATCTTACAGGAGTAACCAAAGGGCTAAAATTGACAAAAATCAGAAAAACCGCTTATTCACAACCTTTTCAGCCCTACCCAAGGGACCATTCCACGAAGGATTAATTCTGAACATCAAGCAAAGTCCAAAATTTAACAGAAAATTTTGCAAAAAATCTCAGTCGGGCATATCCGACTGCTCGGGATGTATAACATAGGGTACTTGCACTTACATTACAGGATCGCAATATTTAAGTCCCCATGCCAAAGGCATGGTACCTTTTATGAAGACCAAACTTGGTACATCTACTACATTTTCTATGCCCTTTCACTTAAAATTAGTACTAAAGACATGAATCCCACATAATAAAACAGTATGTACCTCAGTTGAAAAATAATTACTCATAATATTGTAAATCATTATGCATATTATTATATAATATTTACAAATAAGTAACATTATGAACATTATAATAAATTATTTATAAATAATACCTAATATTATATATTTTGCTAATTATGAGCACAGCATCTGCAAACGTTTTCAATGTCCTTACTACACTATGGCACATATGTAAGTGCTGTTTGCCAAAACGTTTTCAGTGTCTATACTACAGTATGGCGTATGTATATGTGAATACTGTACATCAAAGCATTTTCATTGTTACATGCTGCATGGGGTTTTGGTTGCTGAATATCATGAGTTAGAGATTGGACCACCTGAGAGAAATGACTCGTCGACTTAGCGGGCGGAAGATTTTTTTAAAAGGATGAGTTGGAGACTGGCGCTGTTGCTCATAGAGAGAGAGAGAGACAAACCGCTTTAGGAACCTTTTGTTTTAGCACATCGAAGTAATTTGTTTTGCAACAGAATTTTACGCGCCATTTTCTATTACAGCCAATTGATTTGATTCAAGTTAAGTAATCATTTATATTATTAATTTTATACTATTACAGAACTGCAAAGAACTTCCATTTCGCATAAGATCTGGTGCGAGCAACACAATTGTTTTGTGAACATCGACTATACACCACAAGCATTCCTGATCTCGGAGAGGACAACAGAATGGATTAAGCAGCAACGTCTGGGATTTTTTATATCGTTACAGATAATCAGGATTCTGAATTCCAAATGATCATTTTACTCACGCACGGTGCTTGTCATTCTGTAATCATTTGAAGCCTTTTGCCAACATCCTATTGGACCATATAGGCAATCGGATGATTATTGCCATTTCCGTCTCCAATTTTGAACAGCAATTACTTATGTGTATTTAGCTAATTCCTAGCATTGGATTTTTTAATCCTGCACGGCAGCAGTAACTAATCCTGGGTCAAAAAATTTGTAGCTACAAATATCCTTTTAGGTAATGAGGACAGCCACTATAAAAGCTGCGTGTGAATCTCGTCCAGAATTTTCAACAGCGTCCCAGCTTGTGTAAACTCCACTGCCAACTTGGACCTTAGACCATGAAAATACAATGGAACCTCGCTATAAGAGGCCTCCATATAAGAGAATTCTCTCTATAAGAGATCCTTTGGGTTTGCATGTCATATATGGTTATATGCATACGAGCTCTCTTTATAAGAGAATTTCTATATAGGAGGCAGATTTTGGTGATTTATAGCGTTCTCTTATAGCGAGGTTCCTGTGTAATACATACTGATATTAGTAACAATTGTTCGCATTCGAGTTTGATAACGTTATTGATTTTGTTATTCTTCGATTTTAGAAATTATGTACCACTTTACGATTAGATTTTGAGCAGCTTTGTAGATTTGAGCCACGTTTGTACAGTGAAAACTTTTTATAGCGGTACCCTTTAATGAGGTAGAATTTGGCCATTGTAAAGTGCTCTTATAGGTCAAAATTTCATTTGAATTTATTTCAGTTCCAAAAAAAACGTAAGCCGTTATAGGAAGTCAGCCCTATTAAAAAAGATCGGTATAGCGACCTTTTACTGTGTACATTTTTAATAAAATCAATTCGCATAGCAACAAGTACATAATGGCGTTTTCACGTTAAATTCGAATATGTGAATTTATTTCCCTGTACTGAACGTGAATTTAAGAAACTGTACTACATGGGTATGTACATGCCTGCAGTCTTATCATCATTGAAATTGGTGTCCTAGAGTCAGGATTGGTGAAAAATGTCAACGCATAATACCATAATGTGTTAACAAAATTAAGCATTCTTGAAATTTTTATTGAAATAGGCAAAGGTTTCCAGTAAGTTTGACCTTCATAAAATGTTCTTTGACCCAGATATCAAACAATTTTGATTTTTGACATATTCCTAATTCAACCTTCTAATGATTTCATGTAAGAATACTTTTCTGAAATTATCAGAGAAATCAGTGAAGGTTTGCAGTTTAACCTGATTACCAAACTGTTAAAATTTTGATATATGTACATAGTTACATATGTAGTAAGGATAACTTGCCTTGCATTGCACTTCTTTAAGAATGCACACCCTTGATAATTGTAATGAGCATAAAAACATTTTCATAAAAACTATGGGTCCTTCAAGCTTTCCTTGGTAGTTTCTATTCCTTAAGGGATGTAGCGCGAAACTCAAATTCGAGTAGGGTTCCCAGCCCAGTGTGCCCTTAAAATTTGTTTCAGTTCTTTTATTCAGCTAATTCATCCATTGTATCAATGCCATGTCCTTCATATTACCTGTATTTGTCATAATGTAGTCAACAAAATTACATTCTATTAAATAATCGCAAATTACTAGATACAAATATTATAAAATATATCTTTTCAAATAACGTCAAATTTTTCCAGCAATTTTATTAACAACATTATTCAAACTTCATAACTTTGTATAAACGCTACTATTTTTAATTATTTCTTTTTCTAAGTTTTTACACTTTGACTTAAATGCATATAGCCATTGTTAATATGGCGGCCACTTCTTCCGAGTCCTTCCATCTTCATAGTGTGCTAAAGCCACCTCCAGCGGAACAAGTGTTTGCGAATCCTTTGGTAAAATAAATTTTACACTTACTGTAATTTAATTTCATGCATTCCAATACAAAAGAAAACAAAATGCAAATATTTATAAATATGTCGAACCTAGACTAGAGATTACGTAATAGTTATAACTATATGATTGATCTATTTTTTCCCATTCGTTTTCTTGCCCTGAAGATGTACACAGTTAGTGCACGAAAGCTTGGCTAATAAACTCCGAATCAAAATTAATAACCACGTATTCCATTTAATCCGCAAAAAATGCTTGATATATGATTGATATGATATATATACAATATGATTTGATGGTATGATTTATTTGATACCACAGCTCATGCACCTAATCCTGAAGAATTTGGGCAAGGAAGACATTCTGCGCGCTGCGCTAGTCAGCAAGGGTTGGCGCGCTAATTCCCGGGAGTTCTTAAAATCCAAGAATTGCAGTTTTTCCTTGTGTGTACGAGTAAAATTCGACAACCCTTGCCGAAAGCTAGATGAATTGAACGAATTCCTCAAAACAACTTCCAGCTCGAATGCTCCGACAATTACATTCAACGGGATTCACTACATCTCAATAAATGATAGGAGCGGCAGAGAGTACAGTTGCCAGAATTGCTTGTTTAAATATCTACCATATGATGAAGAAAGCTTTCAAAAAGAGGTTGGTCAAATTTATGACCAAATTCTGAAGAGCCTCAAGTTTAAATATATTTGGCTGAAGGACTGCCGTCATCTGGATTACCGTTGCCCTTCCGCCCAACTTGTGAACTTCATACTGATTAAGAAAAGGTCAGAGCTCGTTGAGCTGGATTTTAGCGACAGCAGATTTGTTTTAGCGTCTCTTTGCAATCTTGGGGGAAAGAGATTATACCCGAATTTGGAAGTATTTGGTGTCGGAACGGAGAATATTCATGAAAGGTTTGGATACAACTTTCCCATTACAGCTCCGTCGTTAAAACAACTTACGCAATTTCCCTATAATCCTTCCAATTTCCGGCATTCCCGTATTAAAAACTTCCCGCATCACACCGTCACTGTTTTGGGAGATAGAAATGGCATGAGCCCGGATTCAGTGACTATTAGAGCTGCGTTGGAATTTCTGACGGATTTCCAACCAAAAATTAGCGGTTTATATTTGGCAGAGGACCGTCCGATACTTGTTGGATTGGCAGGGAACTACGGTTACGGTGAAGGTCATCGTTGTTATTTGTCCGAACTCGGACGTCTAATCTCACCAGATCTTAAGATCCTCCAATGCAGCACTTTAGCTGTCGTCTCACTAACAAGTTCTTCGGACGAGGGTGGTTTTGTAGAAGGTAAAAATTCCCTTAGAAAATTTGGTTCTATAAAATCTGGTTCTATAAAATCTGGTTCTATAAAATCTGGTGATAACATTACACATTGGTGTAATTTTTTGCAATCAGTTTCAGAAAATATTAAACACTACCGTCCCTTTCGACAATGCTTTCCCAATCTGGAAAAGCTACAACTGGACGGCAGCGTGGGAGTTAATTTCATGGACTGGTTAAATAGCGTGGGCTATGATAAGAATTTTTCAGGACTGCGAGAAGTTAAGATTTGTTTGAGATATCCACGATATATTTTTTACGGTCCACTAAACTGCGTCACAGACTGCCATTTCAAATCAGTGGAAACCTTAACATTCATAGGATCACGGGGTGGGCTGTTTCCCATCCTGGGCGTACTACAGGCATTTTCTCATGTTCGTTTCTTAAGTCTGGTTAAGTTCGGATTACAGTGTGATACCACCGACTGCATGTTTGCACAAATAGTGAGTGCGATTGGAAATCTCCAGTTTTTGGAAGAATTATATTTTGACCCAAATATCCCAGCAATGAGTGAACTCAATTTGGACCATTTATTTCACGAGGACGATTTGGGTAATGAAATTGTTGCTGCAGGTGGACAAAGCAGAACGATCTACAAACCTTTGGTTTTGGCAAATACAAGTAAATTCTTTAAACAATAAAACTTTTCCACGCATTTGAACAATTTTTATCCATTATTCATTAATAATTTTTATCCATTTTAATATGATTGACCTTATTATTTTATACAGAGATCCGAAAAATGAAGATTTCGTATCAAACGTGTTGGGCGACAGAGGAACATCCAGAAGGACCGTATACTAACAAGCCGGGTAGATTCCTCGTTTCTGAAAGGACAGCAGAATGGATTAAGCAACATTGCCCTGGATTTGTAATAATTGTACAGATTATCCAGCGCTGTCTTTCCGCGTGCAGTTGTCCACATCCCTCAAACTATTCTGAACATTTAAAACCTTTTGCTATAGTGCTCTTTGAACAGGGACAAGCGTATAATGAATTTTATTTGGTCATTCAATTTTGACGATGTCCCTAA
Source organism: Lipothrix lubbocki (assembly GCA_034696945.1). Classification (NCBI taxonomy): domain Eukaryota; kingdom Metazoa; phylum Arthropoda; class Collembola; order Symphypleona; family Sminthuridae; genus Lipothrix; species Lipothrix lubbocki. The sequence goes on along the minus strand of JAQGAK010004965.1, from coordinate 250 downwards.
AACGAGATAGACGAAGAAAAACTGTTGATTTATTTCCAGCTAATGTCTCAAATATATTATTGCTTAGTTGATGTCTTGCGTGCTGTATTATTGAAAATTGATATAAAAACCTATTTATATAATTATTTCAGAACATTCAAAAATTAGATTTTGTTAAAATTGTAATTTTTGTAAAAATTGTAATTTTTGTAAAAATTGTAATTTTTGTAAAAATTGTAATTTTTGTAAAAATTGTAATTTTTGTAAAAAT
>JAQGAK010004964.1:0-11074 GCA_034696945.1 Lipothrix lubbocki | reverse complement strand
CATGCAGTCTTTAAATGCTGTCGTCCATAGTTGCAAGTCGGGCAATGTTACGATTTTTCGAAATTCACAGTTAGATGAATAAATCGTTTGCAAAACTAGCACTGTGTATAGCCAAATATTTATGGCCATTTTGATGTTTTCTAGGATTTTTTAGATGTGAACGAAGCTGGACAAATTTCAGGACTGAGTTGGGTTAAATTCTGTAGAACGATATTGTAGATGTTATGTATTTATTTCCTTCAAATAAATTAAAAATAATTGGATTACACTTGTCGGTACTGCATGCTATCATTTAAAATGAAGGTGCCTGTGGTATTGAAGCAATAGACATAAGAGTTATTATAATCACAATAAGACGAAACAACATGCATTTTAAAACCTAATCACGCTAGGCACTAATTGTTCTAATAGAATCGTTGCTTCACGACAATATGCAGGGTCTTTTATAAGGATTCAGCTTGATATTAGTACCATAGATGCACATCCTCATGAGTAATGAGTGCAGCACTCGCACTCACCTCACACTCATAGCACTCATGAGAACATTGTGAGTGTGAGTGGCTTTTTTTTGCATAGTGTACTCACGGCGATGAGTGTGAGAACATTAAATAATAGCAACACCTCATAAGTGTGAGAATGAGAACAACAATTTTGCACTCACGGCTAACATTAAATGTACTCCAGTGCCATCTTGTGAGTCAACATGAACTAAAGGAATGCAAACTTTGGATATTATTGGGAACGACACGATGCCTGGCCACGAACGAAACAAAATCGTTTTGCAATTCACATTGCCGTAATACGATTGATTATGACAAAACTGCTTCACAAAGTTGTGAATAATTTATAAAATGAGTGACAATATTTGTGATAAAAAACGAAAGAAAGTGTCAAATCATAAGGGATGTGCAAAGAGTGGATTTCCATCAAAACATTCAATTCAAAAAACCCTGTTCGAATTCATGGATCTTGACCAAAATACCGAAGGCGAAAATATCCAAAATGTTCAAGAATCATCTCAATCTGATTTAGAATGTTCAGATGATATTGGTAAATCTCAGTCTAACCCAGTCAAACGTCCATTTTTTAGAATTCCACTGTCGTTAGAAAAATACTTCAACTATGATGGACATTTTAAAGCTAGTAATAAAAGTCAACGCGAATCTATCCGGATGACCTGCAAAATATGTGAGGTTGGAACAAGTATTAATTCATTTAAAAATGCAACCGTTTCGGGAGTTCCGTTTTTCAACTTCAAGAGGCACTTGCAGGTAAAATCACGAAATTGTAACAACAAACATCAAAATTTAAGAATTTTAAAATTCGAAAGCTGATAGTAGAATAACTATAATGAACTATTTATTTTAATGACTAATAATTACCAACAATATTTAATTATCACATCTGCAAACACTATCGCTACCAATTTATTAATTATATGCTTACATTAATCCAATATTATATATCCATTATTTATATTCCAAAAAACAATTTTTACTCATTTTTTACTTATCTAATAATCCAATAAAATTTAAATAAATATTTATTTAAATAAAATAATCCAAACATGTTTTTAAATAAAACCAAACAATAATTAAAAAGTATAAAAATTTATATTGTGATTAAGTATGTACATACATGAATATAAATCATACATTTTATAATTAATGCAAAATGACAAAATTGTTCTTATGTGCAAAATAATTTTTGTTTATAGCTCATGCATTCAAAATTCTATAACGAAGAATTTGGATCTGAAACAACCCAAACCGATGTATCTGTCAATGTCGGGACTTCGATTCAACGTCATCAATTCAAAACATGGTTTAAACCAAACAACAACAAATCATTTTCAATGGCTCACCCAATTCAAAAACAATTTGTTGAAGATTTAGTAGACTGCGTTTGTATCGACCAGCTACCACTGGATTTTATTCAGCGTCCAACATTCATAAAGCTGATACGTAATTTAAACAACAGCATACGCTTATTTTCCAGAACCACCCTTAGTCGGAGAATCCGGAAGCATTACGACGTCGAAGTATGATAACATTTGTTTGTGTTTTGTATTATATTTGTTGATATTGATCTAATTGTAATCATTTCAATGAATTTTTGATAATTACTCTCTTCTATTTCATTTAGTTTAAACAACAGATCCAGTCTGCTTTTAAATTGTTGGAGCCCCAAACTCTTCACTTGATCCTTGATATGTGGACAGATAGAGAAAAACAGTCGATGCTAGGAATTAAAGCTCAAGATATTAGTCCTGACTGGAAAATTAAAAATTTCACACTTGGCTTTCGCCACTTTGCGGATCATCATAACGGACCAGCCATTCGAAAGATATTTAATGAAGTTCTGCGAGATACTTACCATGTTGATCCGAGCAAGGTGAATTGTTAAGTAAATTATAACTACAATAATATAAATTTGAAAATAAATTGAAAGTTGTTAATAGTATTAATGAGTTTTGAAAAATAATTTAAACCTTGTTTTCAAAATTTTTATATCCCGTGAAATTTTCTGTAGGTTGGTTTTGTTATCAGCGACAACGCAAGTAATGTTAAGGCAGCTTTTACTGAAAAAACCACCAGTATTCCTTTGAATTTAGAAGACGACTCTGAAGAAGAGCCTGATTGGGAGGATTATGAAGACGTGACTGATTCCGATAGTGAAGAGTCGGAAGCAAATGATTTATTCGCAAACAAATACACGGAAGTGCAAGAGGAGTTTCAGAAATGGAATAATGCATCACTGATAAAATTGCCATGTTATTGCCATATGCTTCAACTTTTAATTAAGGACACTATTACTGCAAGCACAGAAATCAGCACGTTAATAAAAGATATTAAAGCCATGAAAAAATACTTTCACAAGTCTACATATTGGTACAGTCAACTGAAAAAACTTGCTGGTAAAGGACTGATTGAGCAAGCAGATACACGCTGGAATACTGTGTATTTCGTTCTTGAAAGACTAAATGATGTAAGTTCAATAGTGTAATTTAAGTAAAACGTTTAGAGGTTTATACACATGCGTTCAAATTTTGTATGTACGCTAATGTTATGTTTTATGTATTAAAAGCCAAAACTGCAAGACGCTTTGGACGTGGTATTAGCGGAAACACGAAAAACTGACCATCCTTGCAGGGTAGCATTATCAGTGGGTGACTATGAAAAGATCAATCTCCTTTCGCAGCTCCTTCGTCCTGTCTTAGAAGCAACGAATGCACTGCAGTCGAATAAAGTCACATCTTCATTAGTTATTCCGGTTATTAGTGGCTTGTACAAGGGTAACTGGCCTTTATATTTTTCGATAACATTCATTTTCTTTGGTTTATTTTGAATTGTTTAAATTTACATCTGTAATTAATTAATTATTGTTAGAACTTAATTCTTCTAACATGGGCGATGATGACTGTTTGACCGAATTCAAAACAAACTTACTTGCAAATTTACAAGAAAGGTTTGGACTAAATTCAGAAAACCTAAGCAAATCAAAGGCTTCCAGGATTAAACGAATTGCAAGAGATGATATTTTTTTAAACAAACATTTAGTGCTTGCGACATTATTAGATCCTAGATTTAAATCAATACCATTTGAAAGTAAGTTTTGCAATTACCAGTACTTCAAGTATTTATAAAAATTCTTAATATTGCTCTAATGGTTTTACTAGATATTTAGCTGACTCTTAGCATATCTGTGTACAGGTGAAGACGCTTTAAATCATGGCTTTCAATCCAACATAACAGCCCTGAGTATCTTGGAAGAGACGTACGCTACGACAACGTTTGAAAAACAAACGCCATTGTCTTTGAATGAGCCACAAGCTTTGAAAGCAAGCATGCAAGCAAAAAAAGTTTCTTTACTACAACACATAGCCGATGCAAAACGTTTGAAGGAAACTAATATTTCCGATCCCACCCAACATGAGATTTCGCGTTATATGGCCCTACCATATGAAAAAGAAGATTCAAATCCGTTGGAGTTTTGGAAGTTGAACGGAAACAACTTCCCGATTGTAAGCAAACTGGCAAGGGTATACCTAGGATTTCCTGCATCCTCTGGATCGGCTGAAAGATTATTCAGCATTGCAGGTGCATTACAACGCGCCAGACGCTCCAGGCTCAAATGGTCTACGATTGAAAATATTTTATGTTACCGCGATTTCCGTGTGGTACAGCTTCAACTTACAGAATGATTATCACATTCCACTTGCTTTGTTCAATTTGGTTATTTTGATCTTTTGGTTAAATAAAATAAATACAAAATAAAACGAGTACTATACCTCTTGTTTAAACAGTATTTCTTTTCTTTTCGGGGTTATTTTAGATTTTGTATGCCAATTTTTCTAAAATATGTGCAATAAATATACAAACAACATACATATAAGCGTATAATAATATTAAACGGCACTCATGAGTGCGAGTGTGAGGATCAATTACGAGTTTTATGCACTCATGAGGACGAGTGCGAGTATTGGAAACACTGTGAGATGAGTGCGAGGATGAGTGCCTTGCTTTTGTAATAAATGAGTGCGAGTGGAGTGCGAGTGTCAAATAAATGTGCATCTATGCTAGCTACGACCAAAATAAAATAAGAAACATGGAGGTAATTTTTTGGCGTTTCAGAATCACCCCCCAGGAAAAGGTCTGCGAGTTACGGATTTTTAAGAAAAAAATAAAATGTCGTCAAAATTTTGAATTTTCCCTCCAAAAACGGGTCAAAATTTTGAAAATGGTAAACTTGGTCCAAAATCTGTTCTAACGATTTTGGGACCTTTCGAATGACGTATTGGTGGTCCTTCTACGACCAAAATTACGGATTTTGGAAAAACTATGGTTTTTTATAGTAGAAGATAGAAAATAGAAAAAATGACGCAGAGTCTAATTATTGACCGTCCTGGTACTTTTAAATTATTCGAACTAATTCTGTTCCCCATTTTGATTCGAAATATCTAACGGTGCTAAGCAAGAAAAAAGGCGTCGGATTTAACCAAATTGGATTTTAATGTAAAATTGTACGCTGCGGCACCACACTAACACTTCGGATTAGACCGGACGTCACTAACCATCGCCGTCACGGCGATGGCTTTTTTTTCTAGTTGTGTAAATATATTTGAACCATGGACTACAGACTGCCAAACTTAATCTAAATTAAGGTAGGGAGCGAGACATCAGATAACATGTGTCTAGCTGAATTCAATATATGTTTTATGTTTAAGCATAGCCCGTTACGGACTTTTAATTTTACTCCTTTTGGTTGGCTCGAATACCCATCCTGGTCTTGAAATATTATGAAGTTCACGAAAATAGGTTTACTAAACAAAAACGTTCATAAACCCTAATATTAGCGGCATGTGACCTTTTGGCACTAGGAGATCACCTGCTCCCATGTCATTGTAGATCCTGGAGGATTTTTTTAATTTCTTACTACCGGTGCAAGGAACGTGTAATAAACACTAGCATTCATTCTTTACTTAATTCCTTCAATTTTAAAAACGAAATGTAAAGTTATCTGGCATTTTTTGCAAATTTTGTTTGTGATACTTGGTTTTCAACTTCAACTTCAATTACAAACCAATCACAATTCCAACTAAATAGTGTAGTTTGAACCAATTAGAAATTCAATTACAACTTCGCCACTTTTCAATTGATTTCGTTAATTGAATAATAGTTTATACAATTGATTTAATCAATTATTTAATCAACTATAAATTTAAAAAATAGTTGGTAATCAATTAAAAACTAATTACAATTACAAAACTGGATTTTTAGTTGAGTTGTAGGAGCTCTAATCAAAAATATCATAGAGAGGGAAATGCCAGCTTTCTATGTGAAAAGAGTAATTATGTAACCAAAAGGAAAGACCTTTTGACTAGACACAAGTTAACTCATGAAGAGGGAAATCGAGTTTTCCCATGTGACAAGTGCAATTATGTTGCAAAACGGAGATATCATTTGTCTCGACACCAGATAATTATTCACGGACAAGAGAACCGTGATTTTCCTTGCGACAAATGTGATTACGTAGCCAAGAGGCGGGATCATTTCTCTGCACACCAAATAATTCACAGACCAGGGACTCGGATTTTCCCATGCGACAAGTGCAATTATGTTACAAAAAAGAGGAATCATTTGTCTCGACACCAGATAACTCACGGACAAGTGACTCATGTTTTTCCATGTGACAAATGCGACTATGTAGCCAGGAGGAAAGATTCTTTGTCTTCACACCAGAAGGTCATTCACGGACAGGTGAATCGTGCATTTTCATGTGAGAAGTGAGATTATGCAGGCAGTATAAAAGATTTGAACCTCACCAAAGAACAATAATTCACACCTTGGCAGTGCTATGGAAACGCTTAATTAATCATTGATATTCATTTTAATCAATTACTAACTCAAGAATTTATTTATGTTCATTTAAGTATTTATAACATTAAATTTTTTTAAATTTAAATATGGCTGTACTCGTCAGCAATTTGTACATGCAATTTCAGATATCCTTTAATAAATGTTGACTACACAACATGCCTTTAGAATTTTCCAATGGGCCTGTGCATTTGTAATATTTATTTTTCTCACCATCTCAAATCTTGCCCATTGTCAGATTTGTCGAATCTAAATTACAAATTAAGACATTCTTGAACATTGAGAAAGATGGCCAGGTTTTATTGCATTGCTCCCATGACACTTTAAAGCATATGTTAAAGAAAATTATATGCATCTACATTTACAATAATGAATCCCATTACATAGTTTTATGGAGGATTCACGAAGAAGGGAAATGTCAGGAGGAATCGTGTTATGCATATGAAGCCTTTTAGTGAACGGTAATTATAGACATTGAGGAATGTGCTATACGGTTCAAAGGTAAAATTGTAACGATGGGATAAGAGTGCAAATTGGTAGTTATATAGGTAAGTGCGATTATGAAGCCAATAAGCGGGATTATTTGTCTGTACATACACCAGAAAATTCACGAACAGCGAAATCCAGTATTTCCATGTGACAAGTGCGATTATACAAGCAGGAAGAGATGTGATTTAACTAGGCACCAAAACATTCACAAGTAATTCACACTTCTCCAGTCCCCTAGTAACCAGGGAATCATATTTCATTTTATTTCTGGTGGCGACAATTCGCAACACGAAAACCAAACCCTTGTCATGTATCTACTTTTAGTACATTGCAATTTAAAAGGGGTGAGAAATTCTGCCTTTATGATAAGAGTAAGAAACCAAGGCAGGGAGCGATCATACTCTTAGAATTCTTTGCATGCATTTTTGCGTACATAATGTACTGTAATACATGCTATAACTATAACACGTTTATGTATATGTCTGCACAGAAACTTTTTATTGATAACTAAGGTGCACATGTGTGTAAGTCTCCACATGTAATATACAGATAGCTTGTTAGTTCATGCAGGTGGTGGTTTGAGATTTCACTGTTGCTCTTAAACAATAAGAAACAACCACTTCAATATTTTTATTTTGTTATATACAGAATTAAACGGATTGGCCTTAATTCCCGTAAACACAGAAGTGCTAAGCAACTTGGAAATATTTGGGCTATAAAAAACAGTAAATAGCGTTAGAAAAATACTATCGTAACCAGCCCAAGAAAATTATTGCAAAATTGCCAGGATTGAGTTACGAATTATTTTTTACAATTTATATTTTACAGAGTGCAAAAGATTACAAGATTAAAAAGAGAACTGAAGAGAAAAGTGTTAGTAAATCCAGTCCACCAATGGAAATCAACAAGGATATCAAGATTTTGGAGTCAAATGTGCACTCTCCATGGAGTGCATTTCAGTGCAAAACATGTGATTTCCGAACTGATTCCAATGGATTCCTTGCATTGCATAATCAGGATGTTCATTCATTGCCCGTCATTTCACTGGCGAGATTGGATAAATCTGAATTGATTGGATTCAAAAAAGTAGTTACCGAATATTCACATAATAATAAGACTGCTGGCGATTCCTACAAATTAGTCTCAATTACAAAAGATTGTTCAGATATTTACGAGATTCCCGAAAAAATATTATTGGAAGATGGATATCTTAATAATAATATACTTGCTACTGATGCTAATAATACTAATAATGCAGTTAAACAAAATGATACGAACGATGTCCCTTGTGAAACTGACAAAGTCTCTGCTGCTGATAACCATGTAGTTGCATATCACAATTCAAATGAAGTCAATTCTGGTGATTTTGAAGACATCAGCTCAAGCTCTAAAAATTCTAATGAAAACACTTTAGGACCTTCTGGAATAATTTCTCATAATTTAAACGATACCCCGAATGTTGTGGACCAGGGAATGTTTGAGTACTTTATCCCATTTGCTCCAAACAACTTCAATTATAATATGAGCATGAACCTATTAAATAATCTTTATTATGTCATTTCTTACAATTCCGACGTGGTTGTTCCGAATTCGTGTAATAACGTACCACCTTATTTACCAATGGTGACAGTTCCTGTGCCTATGAGCAACGTCCATGATTTTTTGGCCGAGGATTTAAATTGCAACAGATTAACCAAAGACCACTTGACTGTTCAAGAAGCAAAGTCCTGCAACAGAATTTCGCAAGACCTACCATCAAACCAACGGGAAAAGGAAAAAACAATAAATATTACTAAGCCCACAGATTCATTTAAAAAAACCTATGCCAGTGTCATTAAGAATCTGAATCCCATGTTATCTTGTGGTAAATGCAATTATCAAACACAGTTTGAGCGCTGTTTACTCCGGCACAATAGAAGAGGACGTCTTAATGCCAGCATTATTGCCGCGGGAGCTGAAAGATTTTACAAGAGCAACAATCTGAAACATAATAAAATTCAAGGAAATGGCAACAATGATGTCGAAGGCGCTCCTGGTGTATCTGTATCTCATAGAAATACTCTTAGCATAAATAAGCACAGCGGTGAGTTGTCTATGCCTACGAGTGAATTGCCAGACGTACTACGTTCCCACGTTCCATATCAACATCAAAAAACTAACCACCGAGTCGGAAATAAAAACCTTGAAGTCCTAAATTATCATCAGGGCAACTTCAAAACCAGCAATTTAGAAGCCCTAAACCCATACGTGATTTCCCAGTACAGGAGAGAAACAGTAGGAAAATATCGCACAAAAGCAGCAATGAAAGAGTATTCCTCTGAAATTCCTGAATATATTTCATCTACGGACGATGTTCCAAAAGAATGCGTTGATAGCTCGTCACATGATACTGTTGGAAATCAACGAAGAAATTTACTCTGAAAAAGAGTTTGCTGAATTTCCCAGAAATGAAAACAACCTTTAAAAAATAAAAAGTAAGAGTATAAACAGAAGACTATAGGCGCCAGGTAGTTCACGGACGAGGGATTGGTAAATGTGATTATGTCACCAAGCAGAAACGATGTCTTGTACGAGTTTGTATTTAATGAATATGAGCAGAATTCGAGTAGTTTTGGGGTTACACGAATTTTTTGAAATTAATTTAAAAAGCGTTGCAAAAAATCACACAATATCTGACAAACGTCCACCCCGACGTTAATTATATATTTGGTAAATAGTGTATATAAATATGGCCAGATAATTACAACATTAACTTTTACAAAACGTATTTCAAATTTTTGTATTCTGAAATCGTCCTTGAAATTGTTACAATGAGCTCCTTTCTAGGGCATATTGATGATTTCAATCTCATACTCATGTTGCTCTCCTCGTAAATTTTATCCGTCCAAGAAAAACCATAACAAAATTGCAGGTTGGAGAAATACCGTCAACTGTTTTCTTTGAAGGCCTTCAGTCCACCATACGATTTTATCGGAACAAAGAACAAATATTTATTTACATACATAGATGAGCATAAACAAGCATGAGAGCTACACATAGATGAATGGAGGCCTACGTATTTATCATTTTATTTATTTTAGCTACTGTCGGGAACCTGACTGTTGGTCGTTGGGCACTTCCTCAAGAAGCAAACCGTCGGACAAACTAAAAAAGGAGCTTATATGATTTTGGGTCAATATGAAAAGGGGTCATGTCGTGATTCGAAATTTCCCAGTAAAAAAAGGAGCTTATATTTTCCCATGCTCCGGAGCCACCAGCACAATACACGTAAACACAATTATTTAATATAAGCCCCTTTTCAAATTAGTGATTCTATATAAGCTCCTTTTCATATTGTGTCAAAATCATATAAGCTCCTTTTCTAGTTAGTCCGACGAAACATAACCTTCGTAATTTACAATTCGAATTTAAAAAGGGCCGGAAAAGCTAAGGTTATGTTATGATAAGAAACCAGGGCAGGGGGTGATCTTATTTAGAAACCTTTATGCAATATTATACGTACTGCAATATACACCGCATAATCTTTTGTCTACGAAGATAATTTTCATGACAAACGTTTTGAAGACGTGTGTTGTGTACCGATAACAACTTTTTAGGTTACACAGGCAGCAGTTTGAGACAAGACAGTTACTCCTATACAAGAAAAGGCCAAGAGTGCATTTTTATTTTCTCCTCCACGGAACTATGTACATAAATGGTTTTGCCGTTAAATTCGCTTTGTACCTACTTACCATTGAAATTCGTGTTTACAAAAATCACAACTTTTAAATTGCACTACATTTTTGAAGTTACAACACTATACCGTTCATATTGCAATATTCAAAAGTTTAGTTGATCACATATTCTAATGCGATCAATGTAAGAGTTTATAAAACTAAAATAAATTAACCGCGATCAGAAACCAAGAGGAAACTAGTTCTTCAATGGAGAAAATCAAGGATATTAAAATTTTGGAGTCAAGCGTGCCCTTTTCATGGAGAGCATTTCAGTTCAAGAAATGCGATCTTCGAACGGATTCCAATGGATTTCTAGCATTACATTGGGTGCGTTGTTCAATTCAGGCAACGGCAGATGTAAGGATTCAGCTCAATTCCGCCTTGTCCTTACCTTAGTCTTACTAACTCCTTAACCGCCTTAGTCAGACTTTCTCAGGCAAGACAAGCATAAGAGTTCTTACAAGTAAGGCGACTTTAAGGCGCGCAAAAATT
>JAQGAK010004963.1:0-11075 GCA_034696945.1 Lipothrix lubbocki | reverse complement strand
CTCAAACTAACTAAAAATATTGAGAATCAAGATTTCGTCGCATCAATCGCTCATTTTCCTTCTTCAATTTAATTAAACGTGATATTACAACATAAATATTTATTCACCGACAGCACATTTTGAAAATATTAATACAAAAACAAACACAAACAGTAAATGCATGTGCCTTATTCCCGAAAGAAAAGACACCCACGCAAAATCTTTAGAAAAGATTTATCCCAAAGATCCATCTGTAATGCTTAAAAAAACGCTTCCCATTTACTTACAGTCACTCTCGTTCCTATTTGAGAATTGCAACGGAAATTATTATTCGCGTATGTCCTGGGAGCGGAGTTTGAACGCGTGAGAAAATCAATTCCGAGAGAATTCAATTTACAAAAGCAACAACAACTGTTGCTGATGGCAAAGAGGAGGAGGCGGCGGGAGTATAAAATTATTATTTTCCATCAGAATCAGGTCAACATAAATATTTATTTCCCCCCACCGCCTCCGCATATATTTTACAGACACTGCATTTTAATTGAGCGTAATTATTTACGAAATCCACAAATCCTTAATTCCGCTTAAGGAGCAACGAAATCCTCCTTGAAATAATATAAAATTCTCCGTATTTATTAATGTACAAAATCTTGAGAAATTACTGTAATTTCCTTCTTAAGAAGGGAGCGTGGGCGATTTCAATTATAATAATTCTTCCTACTTTTACGAGATAAATTAATTCTGGCTGGGTTATTATAAAAGATATGTTTGGATTTTGGATGTTGTAATATGGCGGAGAAAAATCTCCTTATTTTTTCCGTTCACATAATAAGGAAATCTTTTGGAACTTAATTATTTATATGGACGGGGACTGTCTGATCTGCGGAGAGATAAGAGAGGACTTTGTCGAAGAACAGAAGAGGACTTAGGAGATGAATTCAAGGAGATTTCTAAGTCCAGAAAAGCATGCAGAGCTCCATGCGAGCCTCTTTGACAGACTGTTGAGTCTCACAGGAGAGGATTATTTTTAAGAGAGAAAGAGAGAAATGGAAACAAATGCTATAAGAACATATATTGCTCTCTTTTAGCTCCGCTAAAAATAACACTGGATTTTATAGATTTTAGATTTAAATTCTTAATTCTTGAAAATCTTTTTGTAAACATTTATTTAAATTGGCGGTATTTTATAAATTTAATAATACAATTTTTTTAATAAATTTAATTTAATTTGTCAAATTTTAACGCCATGTAAAATAAATCCTGCTACAATCGCTGGTATGGGTAAAGTTGACTTAAGGGTGTATGAAAATAGATAAAATAAAAAGTTGTAATTATTCAGACGACTGAAATTAATTGTATTTGTCATTCAAGAATTGAAGCGAAAATTTATTCAAGAATTTTCTAGGCAAGTATAAATATACAGAAGTGAGAAAAAGGAAAGTGCCGACGACCTGAGGAAATAGCGTAGAATTGAGTCTTCACAGATCCCTCCAGGCGGTGTAATGGCTTTTGCCCACGTCATCACTCAAAAAGGCTGAGACAAGATGGTTTTTGATTTTTGCTCTTATTCTCTCGGTATTGTCTCTTTTTATTTTTCCACAACGTGTTATTTTGTTGCGAGAAATCCTTTCTCCGAAAGGTTCTCTTTCTTCTAAGGATGAAAAATACACACAACAGAGTAATAAAGATGGATATACAGAAATAGATTTGTAGTAAAAAATATTTTTACTGGGGAAAATCCTTTGGGAAAACGCGGCTTTGGAGGCGGAAAAATTGTGTTTTTTATTCTGATCGTTTTTCACGTTCTCTTATGGCTCGCGTGTGAGAATAAGGACAGCAAAATTCGAGTGAAGGATATCGAAGGCTTGTGGGATTCGATCCGATAATTCCCAGATATCAACTATCATTACGGGATTGTTGGGGACGTTGCTAAATTTAAGGATTTTTCGTTTTGAAATATATTTTTTATTTTGAAACTTTAACGCCGCAGTTACAAAAATTTTAAAATTACAAAACTCCCTGTAGCTGGTAAGTTAAAATTAGTATAAATAAGCTAATTCAATGCTTTTTTAAGAATATATATTTTTTAAATAAAATTCCTGCAGAAAAATAAATAAAAATCGAGGAATTTGAAATAAAATAAAATTCTGAAGATGCACAGTTTATCATAGCAAAATTGATACGTAAGTTTCTCCCTGCGCCTCGCAGTTATGCCCGTGTGCATTATCAGATAAGTTTACATCAAAATATGATTTATAGAGCATTGCGGTGGGCTTACACCAAATTGTGCATTAGGTTTTGACCATGTGCCATGATTTATAACTGAATTGCGTTTATAAAAGGAAGCTGAATTCTCACAGCGCTGTAAAAATTGCGCGTGTGGCGGAATATTATATTTCATTTATTGTGAATAATATTTTTAGAATTTTATCAAATGTTTATTACCAGCTTTCTCAATTTTACCCGGGTTTCATTATTTTAACTTTATTCCATTTTTATTTTGGTCTACAACTTTTCGTTTTATTTTTTCCAACAATCTGTATCTGGTCCCAGAATTGTCGTGCTCATTTTTTTTTAATTTAATTAATTTATATTTTATTGATACACAATTTTGTCGATATTTATTTTTGACGCTACCATTTGATTTTTAATTTTTCCTACCTGCAGTCATAATTAAAAAATATTTGACACTTCAACGCCATTACGAGTTTTTTAGTTTTTGGTGATATAATGGAGGTGAGAGGTGGCAATCAATTATTGAAATTATTATTAATCTCTTTCTTATCTCAAGTTATAATAAAAAATATTTGTCACTTCAACGCCATTAAGAGCTTTGTCGTCGTCCATTAATGATTAGGTCATTGGGTCAGCGGAAATCTTGAAATGAATCTGCGTAAATCAAAAAGTACAAAATTTGAAATCCCCTTAAATCGTGTACAAAATAATAAAATTCGGGAGATCAAGCCCTGAAATGGAAAGAAGAGAAGGAGGCTTGTGGATTGGAAATTGATCTCCCCAGGGCAAGCGGAAGTATCATTACACTACTATATCTGTAATGTATCTACCTTTTCGCTCCGGAATTAATGATATTAGTATATATATGCGGCAACCACGGTAACGGGAGGAGTTTGTTGTGAAAATGGAACTGCTACGGTATGCTTTTCCCCAGTAATAACATCCTCTTTATATTCCTCAATATATGGATTTTGGAGTCGCACAATAAGGTCATTCACGCTTTTCAAAAAGCAGGACTGGATTACAAATTCAAATCAGCAGCTCATCGTCGCAGCAACTGAAGCTAATTGACTTAAAGTACAGGAGACGCATTTCGGGCAATTCTTTTTTGCTTAATACGTGTACCTCTCTCACACATACCGCGGCGAGTTCTATACTATAATATTACATTACAACAACTCCAGGGCTGTTATTAGTATTGTCGAGTGGTCGTTTCCCCCCCTCTCTTGTTCCGCCTCAAGTGCCCGTCCCATCCGCTCAATTGGCCTGGCAGTTCCAATTACTTCTACTTTCTCTCTAGACGAAGTTGAGGACGAGGCCACACGTTTCATAACAACGACCAGAGCTCTACAGTGTCAAATGGACTATAATTTCCTCCTTCATTTCACAATTTAATGCACTCTCTGAATGCAACAAGTTATTTTAGCAATGTTGTCAGATCCTTTTTATTATTTCGTTATTTCTCCGGGAATAGGCTTTTAACCTTTGTGGGGATTGGCTGCTGAAACGGGGAAAGTTTCCAGCATGGATTGATTTTATTGGTGACGACGTCTCATTATTGGCAAAAAAATAAAAATGAAACTTCCAAAATTTATAAATAAATTTATTTGAAAAAAAAAATTGATTTTTTTAATTTGTAATATAAAACCATCAAGGCGTTTTGTAAAATACGTCAAAAAAACACACTACACTTTTAAAACTATTAGTGCTTTACATACAATTTGCTTTGAAAACGAAAGGAGTCATTTTAAAGCTGAGTTAAAAACTCAAAAGTGCTAAATTCAAAATAAGAAATTGTCCTGTATAAGGATCAATAATTGTTTTTTAAAAGTTTCAATTTAAATTTTAGGTTTTAGAACTGGTTTTTAAAAAATATTTTTTTAAATTTAAACCATCGCGCCAACCGACGCCATTTTGATGAATTTTAATTTTAAAATCTCAACATATAAAATTTAATTTAGTATCATATTTATTACCACACCAACTTATTGCGTTGAACGCCCATGGTATCTACAAAATGATTTGAGGAAAAGGCAAGATGACAAATGGCGTTGAAATTAAAACATTTTCCGCCCAACAGTTTACAAGTCCAAAAATTTCTTTGACAAAATTATATGAAATAAAAAAGGAAAATAACCTTCTTGGCGTAAATGGTAATTCCACTTAAAACATGCTAATGTGGCTTGTAGAAACTGCGAATTAGAGCTCTCCTTCCCAATGGAAAAAGCTTACTTGAGCATTAGCACACACAAGTGGAAATGGGATTTTCGTATAGGGAAAACGAACGGGAGATCCTGACGCTCGTGCCATAAATCTCAATCAAATTTGCATTACAGAAGAGCTAAAAGAAAGAGGAGAAAAACTTCTTACAAGGAGTCTCCTGTTCTTTCATCTCTGAAAAATAACCAACTCATCATCAGCCTTTAGTTTCTTAACCATGTTATAATGTGAGAAATATGTAGAATTCGTGGGCATAAAATCCGTAAAACTTTAGGACGTTCACCTTTTTTTCGCAAAGTTTCGCCTTCCATCAAATAAACTTGATTTTACAAGTGATGCATATACGCGTACAACCAAAGCATGTGTGAGACTTTTGAGAAAAAGGGAATAGCTTTGAGTAAATTTCTCCTGATTTAAAGAAACTAAAGTTTCTAATTATTGAGGCAGTAGTAGCAGCAGCAGAATCAGCAACAACAACAACTAGAGTAAATAGAGCGACTGCGGTTTATTTGGCAGAACTCGTTCAGGAAATTTAGCGAAAAGTCTTCAGAAATAATTTGGGAATAATCCAGCAAGACAGGTTTGAACGAGCGGATCAATTGGGAAACTTACGGGATTCCTCTTGTTTCGACAGTTGCATTAACTTTCCCGTGTGGGGCATAAATGGATTGGAATATCCAACCAAGCTAATAGAAGTTTACCTGGTTTGTGTGTCTCTGTGTGTAGTGTAAGGATGGGGAAAGTTTTGAGCTTATGGGAAACTTCCTTGCTTATTGCTTCTAACTTTCCCATATATATACTTATATTCTCTTCCGAAACTATAAAATTGTTCTTTGTTCAAGAGTGGATGAAGATCGTTTATTCCGCGACATGAGGAAACAGCGAGGAGGGAATCTTTGTCTTTTGAATTAGTTTAGCACTGTGAGGAATATAGAGAGGAACGAACTTGCTTCATGCAAATAAATAGAAAATGAACTGTCTTCCGTATATTTTTTTAAAAAGAACTATTGCTAATCATCACTTGAAACGGAACTTGTTCTAATAATATGGATGAACTCTTAGCTGTTACCTAATAGGACTGCGGAGGAGGAAAAAGAACCAAGTGGCATCGAAGTCGGACAAATTATTTCCTAGTTACCCTCCGTTTTATTTAAGATTTTCTCCAACTATCACCTGATATGAAATACGAACGAGAAAACATATTTTACTTGGCGTCAATATCCGTCCTTTTTTCTACATTGTAAACACCTATATATACAAAATGATAATCTTGGAATGTTGCAGGAAAATTGAGCAGTAACCGAATTAAAGTTATCTGTAAGTTTTTCGACGATGATACAAAAATAGCATTATAGGTTAATACTACCCAGTAATTTTATACAACTTTTTACTAACAATGGGCGTACATCTTAGTTATTTAACAACTGCCAAAATAACGATAAATAATAAGTGGCGTTGAATTATATAAATTATTTTGTAAAACGAAGCCCAACTATTTTCTATTGGGCCAAAAGCAATCGGATTTATTTCATATTGTACAGTATTTTCAATGTAAACTCATTCAATGATTTCATATTATTGTATTAGTTTTGTTTTGTAATTCGAATTTGATAAAGTATGCAATAAAAATTAAACATCTGTCAACTCAGCGCTTACGCACTTCCAAATTTGTTTTATTCGGCGTCAAAGTAAACATATTTATGATCAGCTTTGAAATACCTTTGACCGATGCAGTATTTTCATTCATAATGTAAACATAATGTAAAATTACAATTTACACTTCAATTTTCAAAAATTTGTGTTCAAAAGTATTTATAAAAGCTAATATATAAATCATATAAATAAATATGACAATACATTGCGTGAAACAAATGATGTAAGAGGAACGAAAAATGCCAAAAATCAAAAGTTATGTACCCTCAAGTTGTTGCAATTTTTCATTTTCCTGCCAAAAGTATTGATTTATGAGGACGCTCTAGGTTATTCAAATCTTTTTAAAGTTAAAAACTCTCAGTCAGTCAGTGTCTAAGTTCTTTTTGTGTTCAATGAAACTTTGTTTTGTGGAAGGATTTGTTATGTTCGTTGTCCATAATCTCCTATGTTCTGTTTTATAAGTTTTTTTACATGTCCGACGTAAGCTTCTCTTCTCCGCTGTAACTTTTAATACTCGATGCAAGTTCTTTCTATATGTTTGATATGTAGTAACTATTTTAAATTCGAAGTAGACACTTTCTACGTCCGATGCAATTTTCTTCGATATTCAATGCAACTTCTATATTAGGTTCCTTACATGAAAGTCCTTATACATTTGCCTAAAAAGTCCCGGCAGGTATTCCTGTCTCTTTCCCAAAATGTCTGCACCCAAATCCCCCAAAGACCATTGAACATTATTCTGACAAGACCAGGAGTCCCGGAGAATCGAACAAGTTTCCTTTTTGGTTCCAAAGACTCATGTTCCGAAGTTGTAGATTTCCTGATTTCTACTACTTCGTCTCACTACTGTCATATGCTTTGACGTTCATCTCTCGTGTGCTTTTCTATATTACCGCCAGCGATCTGTCCGCTCCGTTACACTTCATACATTTGATATTTTACAGTTATATAGATATGTGCATATATAAAATTTACATACCAAATTTCAACCTAAAATTATTGAATATGCTATGGAAGGGCGCTTATTGTTTTAATACGCAAAAACCCCTTTCCTGGAATCAATATATGCATACTTAATTATAGAACCGACGATGCGGTCGGATTGGGGAGCTAATAAATATGAGAGCCTCATTATTAACTCTTAAACTTAAGTGCCTGCTAGAGTGGAAACTAATTCCACAGTCAAGGTTTTCATTTTACCCAATTCGGATAAGTCGCTTTATTTAAACTTTATTCACAGCTGGATTTTATATATAAATATTATGTTTTTTTGCTATTTTTAAGCTTTAATTTTTAAAAAAACCATTTTCACAATTTAGGAAAAATATTTTTAAATTTTTTAAATAAATAAATTAATTAATTTTGAAATAATTTTTTTAAATAAATTAATTAATTTTGAAATAAATTTTTTTTCACAATTTTTTTAATTAATTTTGAAATAAATTTATTTTTTAATTTTTTAATTAATTTTTAAATTTTCATCTTATTATTTTCAATGCGTTAGCATCATTTTTTTTTACTCTGTCGAACTATTTTTGTCGTACCGTTTTAAATTATTTGCCGTTTCCAAACAAGAGCGTCGCATATGTATTTCCAGGAATTTCCCCATACACGCAATTCGACATCGAAAGAAAAATATTAATTTGCGGACTTTTATTAAAATATTGAAGGAGGCTTGTCTGAAGGACATCCTCCTAATAAATGAAATCCCATTTACTATAGGAGGAGAAGAGCTCCAGAGGAGCTTAAAAAAAACTATAGCAACAAAAACTTTGTACATGGACAAGTTTTCATTAAAAAAGGTTTTTTTTATTTTTTAATTTCCAGGTTCTTCAAGTAGAAAAAAAGGGATAAAAATAAACGAAACTTTTCACAAGAAGAAAAAGAAGATAAAGCAGAGAGCGAGAAAAGCGGTTGGAAAGGAGATAAATGCAGCTGAATGGACGCCAACTACTAGTCCTCCTAATGAAAGGAAAGCTTTCTCTTCTTTCTTCCCTTCCTCCTTTTTGCGGAAAAGTTCCTGGCTTATTATATTGGCTGAGCAAATAGAGAGAGCAAAAAAAACAGGGAATTTGAAAAAAAGAGACCGACCGAGATCTCTGGATTTGGATCTGGAGGAAGACAGGACTAAAGGTTTGGGGAGAGTGGAGAAAAGGGCTGCTGTGAAAGGATAAAAGTGTGAGTGAGAGTTTAAGAGACGCTAATTAGAAACAATGATAAAGCCCAAGTTGTGGATAAAAGTGACGTCATCCGAGGATGATCAGGATGAGAACACAGTGCCAATACTAAGCTCGCAAGACAATCCGGGCAAATTAGGGTCCAGCGGTGGTGGTGGCGGCGGCGGCGGCGGGAAGGATGAACAGCTGAGTGGCGGGAGCTCCGGGAGTTGCAATTCCTTGAGTCATCCCTCCAGTCACTCCACCAGCTGCGGCGGCTTAATCCCCAAGACACCGACGAGTGGAGCGACCACACCGTCCACATCTCCCGTCTCCCCGGGCTATTTACAGCGGAAACGACGCTCCTCCACGCTTACGGAATGTAAGTGATTTATATTAATCTAGATAAAATTTAAGCTGATTTTAAGCAAAAATAATTTAATCTGCGTTGAAATGATAAAAACGCTCCACCATGCTTACGTAATGTAAGTGCTCTAAATCTTCTTACTATGGTCCGAGGTGGAAAAAATATTTTATTCGGCGTTGAAATGGTAAAAATAACTATCTGCACAGTTGCTAAAAAACAATAAGAATTACTACGGTACTACAAGATATTCCACAAATATTCAAATGCAAAACTGACTATTCCGTTTAAAAGCATGGCCTCCATGTTTACATTGTCATGAGTATAGCGGATTAATACGGGAAACAAAATCCAGCTGTTGCTATGGAAACCTCTACTGCTCATGAGTCTTATTGTTGTATGTTGTAGCAAGGGGAAATATTCACAGTTACTACTGCATAAGTGTCTTTGCATATGCTAAAATAAACGGGATAGTCACTTTTGCATTCTGAACTTTAAAAATAATATGAGGGAGCTGCAGTCATTCGTATTGAATTTTAGCAATTGTGGAGATATTTATTTTTGTCATTTCAACGCCGAAGAATTAATTCTGGTTGTAGTTCGTCATCATTACAAAGTTATATTACTCAATGTCTATAAATGATAATTAGTAGAAAAATAATTTTTGCAATAGTCAATACCAAGACACTCGACGGAGCAATTAAAAAAAATTAAATAGAATAAAATAATAAATAAATAAATTTCATCACCTCTGAGGAAATCTACTGCTGCAGTTGGTGGAACGTCAATGGGAAAAACCCCTGAGCTGCATTTGTTAATACTCTGTGCAATATTACGAAAGCCGTTGCAGAAAATCCGAAGGATTGCTCTCTCTTTTTGGTTGTCGTCGTCGTCGGCGGTAGCTCTGTAATGTTGTACAGTACTTATGATTACGGAATGGGGGGAAGTGTAATCTCCAGTCTCCTCTTCCCCATGCTGTACATACGTATGGCCATCTGTGTAGGCGAGAATCCCCCTGGGTAATAGTTGTATACATGGGAATAATTAAATTACTTTGGAGTAAATCCGCTCCTTTTATAGAGTTACACCCAAAAGATTTATTATAGCGAGTTTGTAATTAGCAGTAATGAATTCAAGCTCCTCTTCACTCTCTCTCTCTCTCCCTTTCCTTTCCTTCCTTTAATATCTCCCGTATGCTAAAGTTTAATGTATTTATGCATTAAACTACATAGTTTTCCCCTATACATATAGCTTTATTATATTAATAATTATATACAAAATAAACACCCGGACCCTTCGAATTAACAAGTACATTTCCCACTTCACAAGCTACTTCTTCCCTGCCATTTCTAGATAAACCCGGAATTTAACCGTATCATCCACAATCTAAATTGCACCGTTTTAAAACTCGACGGATTTCCACGCTCCTCATTTCACCATCAGATCTTCTCTAGTGGATTCTAGTATATGGAGTGTTATGCTGGGAAATATTTATCTGCAAACTGGGATTTAATACACTGCTTTGCTTCCAAGCCCTTGGTTTATTGCTATATGTTTATAGTGAGCGTGGAATTTCTAGGGCGTTTACTGTTATTATTATTTGTTTATTGAATACTCAGTAAATTGTTTGTTTATGGAATGTCCATATTTATTGTTTAAATTACTTTGTAGTAATTTACTCATTTAATGCATTGTTATAATTAATAAACTATTTATTATTTTCTAATTATGTTTATTATTTCGACGCCTTAATTATTATTTCTTTCCTTGTAGTAAAAGTTAGTCAGATCTCCTAGCTCTGTATTCAACGAAATAATTATAATGTTGTTTTTATGAATTATTTATAATGGAATTATTTCTAATATTTCCACGAATTATTTATTATTGAATTAATTCTAATATTTCCACGAATTATTTATTATTGAATTAATTCTAATATTTCCATGAATTATTATTTATTTTCTTTATTTCCACGAAATATTATTTATATTCATTATTTCCACGAATTAATTATTATTATATCCATTATTTCCACGAATTCATTATTATTTATATTCACTATTTTCGCGAATTAATTTTTTTTGTATGAATTATTTAGATATTGATATTACTCATCATTATTTGTACGATTAATTATTATTTTCATTTTTTCTTGGAATTATTGATTTTAATTACTCCTTCCAATAATCTTTTATGTGTTTTTATTATTTTTGTGATGTATTTATTATTTCGTCATTTCCATTATTATTTGTAGATATTAGTTTTGTTTTATTATTTTGTGTCAATTTTGTGTTATTATTTGTAGATATTAGTTTTGTTTTATTATTTTGTGTCAATTTTGTGTTATTATTTTGTATCAATTTTGTATTATTATTTTGTATCAATTTTGTATTATTATTTTGTATCAATTTTGTATTATTATTTTGTATCAATTTTGTATTATTATTTTGTATCAATTTTGTATTATT